>JAULBS010095457.1:0-16787 GCA_032355785.1 Symmetromphalus regularis | reverse complement strand
CATAGTATAAGTTTGTATAATATCCTGATAGAGATTATAGAAAGCTAGTCTGTATACGGTAACTATTGAACAGCCACCTGTACAAATCTACGTATTTTAATACGTAAATAAAAGCCACCTGCTCACAAAAATCTCTTACTAAGTACCCAACCCCTGCAATTAAGAAAATATCCATAGCAAAATAAATGCTGTGGAGAACTAGTGTCCACAGTAATTCCCATGGCAATTTCAAACTTTATTTTTAATAATAATTTTTATAATACACCTTGAAAATTAAAATAAAGTGCATTGCCAATTGCCGTGGGTAATTTCAGAGGTTGGGTACCCTAAATGGTCCTTATAAACAGTTGACAATCTTTTTTTGTATTATTTTATCGTTTCTGATTTTTAACTCATTTTTTAATTGTATATGTGGCAGTTATTTTGAGAATCTCTCAAAACAAAACAGTATCTTCAAATGGTATGTATGAGTAAAATAACAAATTTGTTTCTATGGCAACAAACGTGAACAGAATGGAATGGCCACTGTATTTAAACATACACAATTGAGGACACATTAAACTGTTGATGAAAACAATTGTAAACTATATTAACAATAATCCACTGAGCATGTACAAAATACTGCAAACACAATCTTCTCAATAATCAACAAAATCAACCACAAAAATAATAATTTAAAAACAATGTATGACAACATCTACGCTATAAATGTGGAAAATATTGCACGTAGTTTCATGTCCAGTACTTCCATTGCATTTGACAAAAGTACATGGTTATACGCCTCTTTAAACAGTCTATGGGCTGGCACAACAACGAAACATGACATGGCTGAATGGAATGACTAGGAGAATTCATTCATAATGGTAAATGCAACAAAGTGATTTATAAATAAATGACTGAACCAATGATATGTAGGAAAACATGGTAAAGATTGTGTATAAAAACGAGATTAGACAACTAAAAGCAAAAACAGAAAACAAAAGATCTTGAACACATAGCAAAAGCTAAAACAAGACAAATAATAAAGCACAACCTGGATTTCAATGGCAACAGAGCAAATAATTTAAATTTGGGCTGGTTTTTTGAAGAACTGTAAAAAGTAATACAAAGAATCAATGATTCAAAATAAAACTTTATCCAGCTAGCGGATATAGTAAAACAGGCGATCAATCACCTTTGAGCCCCACGATATATAACATACCCGTTGTCAGACAGACAGGAGGAATAAATTAAAATAAAATTTAAACAAAATCAACAAATGAAAGTGGAATGCAAAAAAAGAAGAAGGGAATAACAAAAATGTAGAAATACCAACGTAACAAAAAGCTTGTGTCTCTGATTGCATGGATGAGAATGAAAACGTGATCAATGAGGGCACGGAACACATCGCCGGTCAACGGTGTGTAAGTCTTTTTTTTTTATGAGTCTAAAAAAAATGGAGATCCTTGTACACAAAAATGAGGTTAACTTTTCGTACATGAGCTCGCACTTTCCCGGTTATTGTTTCCGTTGTCGTCCTGCCACTTGTCCAAGGAGCGCCGCCTGGCGTTCATGAAGAAGTTGGCCACGGTGCTCACCTCAAGGCCAAGCTGCTGTGCTATCGTTGCCTGCATCTCCTTCGACGGACGTTTTGTTTCTTTGAATATTGCATGAAGGGTGCGACGCTGGATGTCTGTGAACACAAGACGTGGTTTCTTCGGAGCACGAGATTCTTCATGTTGCTTTTCCTGTTCTGGTTCTTTTCTCTTACACACTGAAACAAACAAAGAAATTGTTAAAAATGACATCACGACTTATCAGTGGGAAACACGATATATCCAAGTATGATTACAAAATGGTTTTTGTCAGTTACTTAGAACAGATCATGTTACTTATTGAAGTCTATGTAATCCAGGAAGTGAAATTAATAAACTATGTTCTACATAGTATTTGATATTCATTGTTCTGCTTTGTATTCATTGTTACATAATGCATTCATTGTTACACTTTGTATTTATTCTTATACTTTGTATTCATTGTTATATAATGCATTCATTGTTATACTTTATATTCATTGTTATATTTTGTATTCATTGTTATACTTTGTATTCATTGTTATATTTTGTATTCATTGTTATACTTTGTATTCATTGTTATACTATGCATTTTGGTTTTTATGCTTTGTTGAACTTTAATATTTTTTGTTCTTCATTTTAATTACAGTGTCTGTATTTACTTCGAAATGACTTTTTTTTATTTTTTTTTTATAAAGAAGGTGTATGCAACTCTAAGAAAAAGCGAACAATTCGCATTTTCATGGTATCCTGAATCAGAGTACTACAGTATTTAGCACATATTAAATTTAAAGTATCTACAATTCTCAACGGTGCACAAACACCCCATCTGGAACAATCACTAAATGAAGACAATATTTATATGTATGCAGGTTGCATTAATACAAACATATAAGAATATCAATGCTTCATGTTCTAACTTGTCATACATATTGATTGAAAGGTATGATAGTTATTGAGAATGCTACAGGCTAACTAGTAACAAATTACACTTTACTACAAAGCCAAAATTGTTTGAACACATTGTGGTGACTGCACTTAACAATTAATTAACAATTATAAAAGATTTTCATGCAGGCATATTAATAACACGTGATAGTTTATGAATTATCTCAGATCTGTCAAATATACTTTATGCTGATAAAAAAAAAACCTGAAAAACAGTTAGATACAAGTATTTTTAATATAATAAAATGAATAGAGCTAGAAAAAAATGTTGGAAAATAAGATAGTGCGTTAGGGCAAAAAGTAAAGTTTGTTTTATTTAACGATGCCTCTAGAGCACATTGATTTTTATCTTATCAACATCTATTGGACGTCTATCATATGATCATTCTGACATGTATTTAGGAGAAATCCGCTGCCACTCTTTTCCAATAAGCAGCAACGAGTCTTTTATATGCACCTTTCCACAGAGAGTACAGCACATACCACACCTTTTAATGAACCAGTTGTGGATCACTGGTTGGAATGGAAAATAGCCCAAACTGCTAAAGGGCAAAAGAAATGATACCAAGGATAATATAACAATAACTTTGAGGAACCACACAAAACTTTGAAAATAACATTTGTATTTGCAAAACAGATGTATAGTCGATATCAATGCCATAATTTAATTTAAGCAACAATGAAAACAAAATCTACAGAAGCTTTAAACAAAATATCCTAAATATTTTATTTCTATTTTTGGTATCGTTTCTTTTGCCCATTGTTTGTAACTATTTTCCCTTTATACTGTTAATATTTATTTCTGATTAAAGTTTGTAATATTACGATTTCTAATAGATATTTGATCCTAAAATCAATGTATTTATTAAAGTCAAGATATTTATTTTAATTTGGTAAAAAGATATAACTTAAGGTTGCTTAGTAGATTCCCCATTACCAGAAATGTTTTGTTTATAAAAATGAAAATAAAGAATTAAGAACAAACATTACACAATGTTTATAACCTCATTTTGATATGTAACTCTGAAATTAAAAAAACACGTAGCAAATGCACATAAAGCAAATAAAATAAAAAACTGAAAAGTGTGTAACTCTTGATATTTTATGTAAAGTTAATTTGTGAAATTGTTTTGTTTTTTTAAATTAATTTTGAAGTACATTTTTCCAAACTAGACATGCACAAACAACACTACTCCACCTGTTAAAAATGATGAACTTCATTATGTAAATTAAGTTTCCAACATATTCAAACAAATTAAATGATAAACATCACTTATTTAAAACTCTAAAGTATTCAAACTAATAGATAAACTTGATCCATATATTTAAACTCAGATATCCAACCAGAAACTGGTATTCAAATTAAGCACCTCACACTATATTGGTGGATTCAAGTCAGGGTGCAGGGGTGTACACCATTTTTCACAAATTATTAATTTTTTCTTTGTTTTAACTTTATGACATTCGATGCTTTTTATGAAAGACAATGTATTTTATACTCCAACTTTGTTAAATTTCTGCATTCAAACTAACTAATTCATGTTCAAACTAACAACCTCAAGTTTAAACTAACCTTGTGTATAAACTAACCATCTTGTTAAAACTAATCACCTCATGTTTAAGTTAACCAACTTGTGTTTAAACTAACCACCTCATGTTAAAACTAACAATTTTATGTTTAAACTAAGTTGCATTAAAAATAACCAGCTTATATTCAACTAACCACCTCATATTTAAACTAACCAGTTTGTGTTCAAACTAACAACCTCATATTTAAATTAACAACCTCATATTTAAACTAACCAACATGTTCAAACTAACCATATCGATGTTTAAATTAACCACCTCATGTTTAAACTAACCACTAGTATATTTAAACTAACCAAAATGTGTTCAAACTAACCACCTCGTGTTTAAACTAATCACCAGTATATTTAAACTAACCAACATGTGTTCAAACTAACCACCTCGTGTTTAAACTAACCACTAGTATATTTAAACTAACCAACATGTGTTCAAACTAACCACCTCGTGTTTAAACTAACCACCAGTATATTTAAACTAACCAACATGTGTTTAAACTAACCACCAGTATATTTAAACTAACCAACATGTGTTCAAACTAACCACCTCATGTTTAAACTAACCACTAGTATATTTAAACTAACCAACATGTGTTCAAACTAACCACCTCATGTTTAAACTAACCACCAGTATATTCAAACTAACCAACATGTGTTCAAACTAACCATATGATAAACTTGACTCGTTTAAATTCATCTTCTCAACATCAAGGGCCCGTGCTACAATGGAGTTGGCACTGAAGCTCTCGACTGAAATAGAAATAATATTTATGGTCGACAGCCTCTCCATGTGACTCCATTTACTAACGAAGTATTCAAACATTACGTATATCTGTCATGTGATATACAGTGGCCAATCACATAACATGATACATCTCTCCATGTGACTGCAACTAACAAAGGATGCAATCATACAATGTGTTATATCTGTCATGTGACACAGTGGTGAAACAAATCTCACAAGTCTGATATTGGGAAGATGGTTTAAACTGTAATCAAGGTTAAATTTCATGTACAGTGCAAAACATCATTATAACAACACATTTAACTAAACAATATTTAAATAATAAGAGTGCTTAGGATAGGTAGTAGTTCACACAAAATAGCATATGCTAATTAAGTGGCTTTAAAAAAAGAATTGTTGTTTAAAATAATGCATGTTAATTTTCGCATGTTAATATAAGCAATCATTTCAAAAGAAATTTACAAAAAAAAATTATTTCCCAATTTATTCAAAATATTATTAACCAAATATTTAATCTAGCAATCAACCTGACTAAACGAAAATGATAGTTATATTCTATTTTTACTTATTTTGTTCAAAAATGTTACAGAAAATGTTTAAATTTTAATGAGAACAACTACCCTATACAAGCCATGAAATTGCCCACAGCAATTGGCAATGCCATGGAGATTGCCACAGAGATTTTCATTCTCCACAGCACTTTTTTGTCATGGATTAAAAAAAAAAAAATCAATTTTTTTTTAAAATTATTATTAAAAATAAAGTATAGTTTGCATTAAAACTGCTGTGGAAAATGCCATGGATACTTTCTCTATAGCATTTATTTTGCTATGGACATTTTCTTAATTGGAGGGACTGCCTACAGATTGTTAACCAGAAGCTACTAGCTGTCAGTCACACTCTATTTGCTACACATGGTCTACATATAAAGTCTGCTACCACATAGTCTACTCTTTTCAATTAGTAGCAAGTGGAAAAGTCAGATTAGGTTTTAATGAGTTGCTATCGACTGAACAATCAAGTTCTTGCAAGTGGTTTTTTTTTGTGCACTTTCCCAAAGACCAAAAAGCATTTTTTACATAAGTTGTGGAATACAGGATGGAATGAAAAATAGCCCATGGGCTTACAGAGTATAAAGCATGAAACAGCTGGTAGTTCATGTATATGTATGAAGTTATTTCCATTCCAATTTGTCAAAATGCTTCAAGCAACAAGGCTATGCTCGTAACACATGTGACAGTGTGACCATGAAAATAACATTGAACTTCTAGACAGAATTTTTTTTTTACTTAATGGTAATGACTGATGGGTTATTTTTTTGTAAAAAAATTCATTCCAAAATGGCTTTACTGTTAGAGAAAACTATACTATAATTTGTAAAATTATATAAAATACTTTAACTGAAACTGTGTATGAAACAACTCAGTGATAATACAACATTAAAGTATCTATTGTTTAATAATGTTAACTGGGAAATAGAAAACAAACATGTAAGAGTAACAGAGATGTTAATAACTACAAAAGCTGTCCCATTTTGTTCTCCAAAAAATGTGATAAAACCGAAAGAAATTAAAATATGGAAGATATTGACCATTTTGTTGATCTGATAATCCTAGCAAATGCTGATCTACTATTACTACTACTGTTCTGCGAGAAATCAATAATCTATTAATATGTAGAACATATAACAAAAAAGCATGCATTACAATTTACAGAGCAAAAAATGAATAATATTGATTTAAGCTTTATAAAATTTTATTTATTGAAAGTGTGCTAAAAAAATACAAATGTGTAAGGAAGCACTTTCTACATTTTTAAAAAGGATAAAATTTATTTTAAAAATCAAATATAAAAAGATCATGCAGCATGCATTAAGAAAGATAAAAAATGATATGGGAGTGTAGCTATCAAATGGAAGAGCAGCTGCTCCATTTACCTCCTTCTTGTTCCTGTATCCACTCACCTTGCTGGAACCGGTTCGGGGTAGGGGTTGCAGGGTACGACTGATACGACTGTGGGACAGACCCTGTCAAAAAATGAGCAGCATTCTTTCAGATAGGTACACTCCCAAGCCAAAAGGTTTAGGCAAGCAATAATAAATAACTCCAGCTCAATATCTGTACATGCAATTTACAAGCATAAACAAATAATACAAGATATACAGTATCACTGGACCCACCAAACCCTACATTTAAATACATTTTTATTATCCTATCACTAAAACAGTATCACTGGACCCACCAAACCCTACATTTAAATACATTTTTATTATCCTATCACTAAAACAGCATCACTGGACCCACCAAACCCTACATTTTAATACATTTTTATTATCCTATCACTAAAACAGTATCACTGGACCCACCAAACCCTACATTTAAATACATTTCTATTATCCTATTACTAATATAGTGTCACTGCACCAACCAAATCCTACATTTAAATACATTTTTATTATCCTATCACTAAAACAGTGTCACTGCACCCACCAAACCCTACATTTAAATACATTTTTATTATCCTATCAGTAACACAGTATCACTGGACCCACCAAACCCTACATTTAAATACATTTTTATTATCCTATTACTAAAACAGTGTCACTGGACCCACCAAACCCTACATTTATATACATTTTTATTATCCTATTACTAAAACAGTGTCACTGCACCCACCAAACCCTACATTTAAATACATTTTTATTATCCTATTACTAAAACAGTGTCACTGCACTCACCAAACCCTACATTTAAATACATTTTTATTATCCTATTACTAACAGTGTCACTGCACCCACCAAACCCTACATTTAAATACATTTTTATTATCCTATCACTAAAACAGTGTCACTGGACCCACCAAACCCTACATTCAAATACATTTTTAGTATCCTATAACTAAAACAGTGTCAGTGGACCCACCAAATCCTGCATTTAAATACATAATTACTAATACATTGTTTAATATTTTCAAACCACATTCTATGTAATTGAAAATGGTTTGAAAAAAGTTAATGCAGTAATGATATGAAATAATCAGATATAGGTTCTCAGCTGTAAACTATAAAATTAAATAAGCCAGTATGGAACAGTTTATTGTTTTGCCAGTAAGAAATGAATACACCATATATTGACATAATTTTTATTTCTATTATGTATTATACGTAACAGCTATGTCAACATACAGGAACAAAAGTGGTGTGAAACCAGTTTCAAATTAGTTTGAATTTGGACTCCAAATACATAATTTAAAAAAAGTAAAGTTTGTTTTATTATAACCACATTTAATTTGAACAGTCATAATACATTATACATGGATATGGCTATGTGGACATTCTTCAAATGTTGTTCATGTCTTGAATTTGTTTTTAACAGATTATTATTATTTTACAATATTAGTCGAATCTTAAACAATGACATTAATATCATGTTATAATCAGAATATTTATATTAAAACATTCAAATACAAAGAACAAATATTAAAATACAAATAATGAGTATTTTTTAAAGAATATACATTCTAAATGTGATAAATAGTATTAATCTAAACTATAATAATTTAAACAGAAGATTTTATATTACTTTATCACTGTTTGTTCACTTATTAACATCTGAATAAATATCATCATTATACAGAGCAGATGGAAAAACTAAAACCTTATATATATATAAAAACATTTTCATATCACATGAGCACAAAACATGCATAAAAGTGTAGCTGATAAAGATTCATAATAAAAATTCACTATAAACAGAACTGATGGCCAATTTTAAAAAAATGTTTATTACACAGACAGAAAAGTGAAAATAAACTTTTGGAATAGGTTTATTTAGAAAAGAAACAGAGAAATAGAGAAATTGGTTCATGAATAAAAGTAAAACTGGTTCAACTGACAAAACAAAAAATAATAACTTAAAGAGAGATTTATAAACATTAAAATATGTATTAGGCACTCAGGTTTATCATTTTGTTGTTCTTAACGTTTATTTGGCAACTACTTTGGGGATAAGTTACTGCTTAGTTATATTGGATAGCTGGTTTTGACTGGTTTTAAAATAGTAAAAAATTAAAAATATTATTGGCATTAATACAATGAATTGAAAAAAATATGATTTTCTGACATTTGTTCACTATCACAGATTAAAAAAATTAATCTTTGAATACCCAATTTTTTCTTTCGTTTTTAATTTGTTCGAGGATATGCTTACGTCGTCATCATGATTGTTGCTGGGTTTTTTTTTTTAACTATCTTCATTTCTGTTTACTAATACAAACATTGCAATAGCAGTATTTTGATTCCTTATGAGTGAAATTATCTCAACCTAGAGCACCGTTGACCGTATCATATACTGTTGAAAATAAGTTAGGGATATTCAACAGCAACACAAGATAACAAGAACTGTGTAATAACAGCGGACCTGTTTACACCATAAGATGAAAAATAGTAAAATCACAGTAATTTTATTTTTTTGTAAAATCAACAACAAAAAAGTAGATTTCCACATCCCTGTCATTTTTGTCTTTCCGAAAGAAATACTGTCAACTGGAAATAACATCCTCTGAGCGGTGTTAAGACAGAAAACTATCGCACCGAAAAAAGATGACACAACAATTTTATTTTTTATTTAGACCAAGCTGGCATAAAAAGTACCTGAATATCATACATTTTATGTTAAAATCGTAACAGTAAACAGGTATGTAATAGTAACCCGAAAGTCTTGAACACCCTGACATCACCTGATGATATCACACACTTGTTTGGTATGTGCTTGGTCCTGGGTGTGGTAGTGTATGGTTATTTTTATATCTACATCAAATTTCATTACATACCTATTCACATTTTAACTAAACATTCCCTACTTAATTTGAACAGTATAGTTATTAAACATTTCATTTCACTTGAGAACAGATTTTTTTTTCTTGAGATAAAAATATAAATCCATTAAGTTTCCAATTAGAAAAGAACCCATATATGCAGAATACCTCATTCTAAAAGACTTCAATATTTAATATACAGCATCTGCACACCGTCAAAATAATTAGTCATGTTCCAAATTACCATACCTCCCATAGTGTGTGACATTAGATAAGATATCTGCACAATGTCAAAACGCTAGAGATAACATGACAGATGCCGTGAAATGAATATGACGTACCATCATACCAGGTGGGCTATTACCGGTTATATTAATAAACAACTAATTATGTAGTTACAAGAGAATCGGCAGCAGGAAGGAATAAATCTTTTGCTGTAACCATCTAATGAGTTACCTAAATATCATCTACAGTGTAGCAGTATCATAATAGAAAAACCACCTAATTAGTTACTAAAATATCATCAACAGTGTAGCATTATCATAATAGAAAAACCACCTAATTAGTTACTAAAATATCATCTACAGTGTAGCATTATCACAATAGAAAAACCACTTAATCAGTTACTTAAATATCATCTACAGTGTAGCATTATCGTAATAGAAAAACCACCTAACAAGTTACCTAAATATAATCTGCAGTGTAGCATTATCGTAATAGAAAAACCACCTCACAAGTTACCTAAATATCATCTGCAGTGTAGCATTATCATAATAGAAAAACCACATCATCAGTTACCTAAATATCATATGCTATGTTGCATTATCATAAGGAAAACCACTTCATCATTTACCTAAATATCATATGCTATGTCGCATTATCATATGAAAAATTCCACTTCAAAAGACAAAAAAAGAAGTGCTTATCTTATCTCACTTATCATCCACTGTCATTATTTTTTTTTTAATGTAATTCTTTTTTAAATAACTCCACTAGAGCAGATTGATTTATTAATCATCAGCTATTGAATGTCAAATATTTGTGAATTTCAATACAGTCAGCGAGTCAACCTCTGATGGGTTTGGAACCCTTGTCTTCAGCTTTAGAGTTTGATTTGCTATCATTGGACTACTAAGGTTCACTAGCCGTTATTATTAAGATTTTATCTAGCATTTCAACCTGTATGAGTCAGGTGTTCATAAAGGAAAGGATTGTTAAATGACACCCCAGAACATTGTTTTTTATTCTACGGCTATTAGGTGTCAGTCAAATGGTATTCTGTGACTCGTGGTCTTTTAGAGGAATCCCGCTATCCCACATTGGCTACTCTTTCTGATTAGCAGCAAGAGATCTTTTATATGCACTTTTCAATAGACACGACAGCACATACCAGTGTTAAACCAGTTGTGGACCACTGGTCTGTGTAAGTGGCTTGTACCTACCCACTGAGTCTTTGCAGAGCACTCACTTTGAGTTGGTGTCGATACTGAGATTAAAAATCCCATGCCTTGACTGAGATTTGATCCCAGTATCTACCACACATGGGACCAGTAGTTTAACCACTGCACCAATGAGGCTGGTAGATATATTCATAAAAGCAACATTTTAGATGTACCTAGAGTCATCATGTTATAACTGCCTTAATGTATCACCTCACAATTATTCTTTTTTTTTTTACTCCCAAAGCCTAATACAATTATCTGATCATGAATGTAATATAATTAATACTGAAAGTAAATAAATAGTAAATTATAACAATTCATTTTTACAAATATTTTCCCCGAGATGCAAAATAACATGAATGATAATGTTTGGATTTAGGATTTAAAGAGTGAACAAAATAAAAAAAATAAAATTGAAATTCTCTGTGGAAGAAGAATGCAATAATAAGGACATTAACACACAAGTAAAACAAGTGTCAAGATTTTAAAATCCGATAAACCCAACTGCAAACAGTGGCGATAGATAACAGCTCAACCCGTCCATGCCAAGTACCCTAAGAAGACAAATAACATCTTAGAATGACATGTTGCGTAACCATAGTGATTACTAGGTCCACATTTCATGCCATTTTGACCCATTTGTGTGTGAGCACACACATCAGAATTTCAAAACTTCAAGGCAGAACAAAGAATTAAATGGTAATACTGGTTTTTATCTCACAAATTTGACTTAATGCCCATGGCGCCGACTTTAGGAAATTATAGCTTCAAACATCATGAAATTGAGAATTTTAGTTAACCCTAAAAAATATTAAAATATGCTTCAGAAATATAAAAGATGTTTTATTAAATAAAACTGTCACAATTTTTTTCAGATATATTACTTGTATGATATGTACCAGCATGAACTATTTAGATTTTAACAATATTTTGAAATCTTCTTTTTTTTTTTCTTACAAATTATTCAAAAAAAGAAAACTACTTTTTATGGTCATGGTGACCATTTTTAGATTTTAAAAATAAAAGAGATGAAATCATTTAATAATAAAAATAAATAATAATAATAAAAGGAGGATAAAAAGACCTCCTGTTATGTTAAAAGCATGTTATAATTATATGCATGATGGCTTCAAACATGAATCCATGGGGTGTGGGGGTGTCAATGAGTTTCTCTGGACATCTGCTATGAAAAATTGTTTGTTTTCTAGCTCTGTGCTGATATTGTTGCCTTGCAAATAATGTAAACAATTTTCGATTTTTGCAACTGGATCCTTTGCAATACACACAAAATATAAAAATTCACTTTGTTACTGCAACAGACTGAAGAAAGTTAGCTACAGTTTATATAGTAGTAATTACATTTAGACAAGGATTTGTTTTAAATGTAGATCAATACATAGCCATTTAAAGCAGACAATAAAGGTCATTTGCCTCTTGTTTTGGTTCACACTTTGGGCTATTTTCCATTCCAACCAGTGGTCCACAATTGGTTCATCAAAGACCTTAGTATGTGCTGTCCTGTGTGTGAAAGTGCATATAAAAGACCCCTTGCTACTTATTGGAAAGAGTAGCCTAAGTGCCAGCAGCGGGTTTCCTCTAAATAAATGTGTCAGAATGACCACATTTTTGACATCCAATAGCCGATGATAAAGATAATAATCACTGTGCTCTAGAGGCATTGTTAAATAAAGCAAACTTTACTTGTTGCTCTTTCTAATTCAAGCCATTGTGTCCACGACAGGCATGCTTAAACAATCTTCTGACAGAAGTATATTAAATATTTTACCTAACTGGACTTGACCTTTGTTTTTGTTAATATCCAGTTTTTATAATTATTCTGCATATACTTAAAATTATGTCCAACTGCTTGGCATGTTTTCTAAACCTGTAGAGACATCTGTAAGAAAACTGTTCTACAGTTCAAAGAGAAAATGGTACAATCCAATTATTGATAATTCACTTTGCAAGCCATATTGCTTAAGTCAATTCTTTCAATCGACTGTCATGTCAAGGTGTGTTACAAGTAAACAACATCACAGACCAAACAAGAATCATGTCAAGATAACCAAAAACAGGGGTCGAACTTCAGTGTTTTGGGGGTACAGAAATTATTGCCTTGGATTCCTAGGAATCAAGACGGACCAAGGCAATTTTGAAGACACATCAGAGGCACAATGGCAAATGTGAGTTAAAGATAATCCAAGCGTGAAAAACGGGCATGGCAATATTTGCTTTCATTAGAAGTGAAATTGAGAGGGTATTGTGGCAAAGGTACAGGAAAGCCCTGCAAATGCCTCATGGCCTTGGTGAAATTCGAACCATGCCAAAACATACACAGCAATCACTGGAACAATATTCTACACAGCAGACTTGGCTTTGTTCTCACTCTTCGTCAAGTAGGGGTTGAATTAGATGATGACACACAGGGTTGGCTGCCTCACCCCATAAAGAACTAACATATGCTATTGTGTATCTGATTCGTCTTCCTGATCCAAAAGCTACTAATGGTAACAACTGCCATGTTTTGTTTAACGACACCGCTAAAGCACATTTGTTTCTTAATCATCGCTTACTGGAGGTCAAACATTTGGTTATTTTGACACATTGTCAAGTGTATGCTAGCTTCTAATGGGTTTTGAACCACTGTCATCAGCATGAAAGTCCAATGTTCTACTACTGGACCACCGAGGCTCACATTAACTGCCATGCTGTTCAAAGAATAAATCTAGTATATGAAACATGCTCTCTGTAGAAAAGACCAACTATAAAAACACTTGCTGCTAATAATAACAAAACCATGTAGTGACTGTGGGGTTACTGTAGATAATGCACTGTAATTATAGGTCTTTGACACTTAATACCCACTGAAGAAAAGCACTGTGGTTCTGCAAACCAAATAGCTGAATGAAAAATGCAAAAAAAATAAATGAATGTAAACCCTTGCACATTATAACAATGGGAATACGAAGGAATTGGAAATTTAAAAATATCTTCATTAATTCTTCTTCTTTTTTTCAATTAGACTAGCATGTTTTCATAAAAGAAATACCGGCAATATTGGCTACTACCAAAGCAGTAAATGTTAAATTAATTTCATTGTCCCATAGGATTTAGTAATATTACAAACCACATACATCTGAACCATTCAAAGAGCTACAAAAATAAGTCTTCTATAAAACAGTGATGCCAAACAATTGAATATCCACAGAACCGACTTGACCTATAAGAAGGAAATTTTCTTTGTTTTCTACAGAAGACCATTATAATTGGAATCTATGTATTCTACCTGTATTTCTTCATCTTGTAATCAGCGAGTTCATTTTCAAATAAAAAAGATAATCGATGGCAGAATTAAACATAAAAGAAACAAGATTAATTTACAGTACAAATCACTTTTGAAAAGGAAACAAATACAAACTATGCTGCAGGACAATCCATAATATTAATATTCTTCTTATGTATCAACATAGCCTTTACATAGTTCATCAAATTATCTGTATTAAAAATATTATCAGAAAAGTATACTAATAATATTATGATTTATAGATAAAAGAAAACAAAATATTTAAACCAAAAGAATGATATAAAAAATACCAAAAAATCATATTAATATACTAATAACATTATGAATAAGAAAAGATATAAAAATATATAATTAAATTTGGCTGTATAATATTATTATGTAAAAGAAAATGAAAATAGAAAAATGTAATTAATTAGAGCTGTATAAACTTAATGTATAGGAGCCATTAATACTCTAAAAATTATGGTTATTTATTTTTTTAATTGTTTTTTTTCTGTTCTGTTAGGACTGTGTGAAGGAGCCGAACTACATTAACTGATGGAACCTGATGAATCTGACGTTGACTTTTTTCACTCGAATTGCTGGAGACAAAAACTGGTTAGCCTTGCTGTGTTAGTACAAGCCCATTAATGAAGCAGGTTCCTTTAGTGCTCACACCCAGCTGTCAAAACCTCAATACATGGTCGCTATAGCAACATGCTTTTCAAAGAAGCTCTATAGCAAGCAAGATGGCCGCTCTCGGAAGAGGGAACAATAAAGGAATCCTTGCAAGAAGAGAAAATTGGCTTTTTATACAAAGTGGATGACGATGTGCTGGCCAGACGACTGCAGCTAGAAATTAATCATACAAGTATGATCTAAATAACGGTGATTTGTGGAAAAAAACACAATAACAAAACCAAACGTAAATGGATAGTTCAGATAAAGGACACACATTATCTGAATAAAAGCAATAAATCTTTACTAATATGCTTCAGTTGTAACAGGTTTTAATATCAATTAGAAATTTATTTTTATATTGGATATTTTTTAAGAATGAATAGTGTTTTAAAATATGTTTCAAAAAAAAGGAGTAAATATTGGTATTCTGTCATGTTACTAAAGCAGGAAGAGAAATTGATTTTTCATAATACAAAAAAAGCATTAGTACTGTTTCCATGCTGTGACAGCACAAATAAGGTTGAAATATTTACATGTGTACATAACAGCATGACAGTGTAAATAATGCTGTAACATTTGTATGTGTACATGATGCTATGACAGTTTATAAAAGACTGATATTTACAATGGTACACAATGGCGCAATCATGAATAACCATCCAAACAATGATAATATACGGTGTTTAAGAAATATTAGTTTATTTGACACCCCTGGTTTAAAACAATAATATACAGACAAATATTAATTACCCCTCAAAATTCAGAATTTAGTTCAAATAAGTAAATACCCAATAATAAAAATGCTGTCGCAGATCAATTTTGCAACGGCACTGCTGACTGCCGTCGATTATTTTGAGGGCTGATTACCAAAATTTGGTACTTTGATAAAATGGTCTGTAGGAAAGTACATATAAAAGATATCTTGCTACGAACGGTAAAATGAGGTAGCTTTCCTTTAAAGAACATGTGTCAGAATTACCAAATGTTTGACATCCAACAGCTTTTTTATATTGGATATTTATACTATATTATATACTTTTATAATAATACTACTGCTGCTCTAGTTGTGTCATTATTTTTAAAAAACATGTTTTAAAGGACAATGTATTTCACAAGTATGTGCTGTGTGATTCATGCTGTATGTAATTTATATTGACCTTAAAAAATTATGTTTCATTTTCCAATCACTCATTCTTCTTTCACACATTATATTATTGTTACTGTTTACTACCATCATACAATAGGTTATCTAAAATGAAATGCATCACTTGAAATTTTTGCAATTCTCTGAAGCCTGTAAAAGGTACTACTACAATATATATTGTAAAGCAAGGACAACACAATTTGGTTTGTGATATAGTATTCAGTACAATGAACTCACATCTGTGTTGTGAGAATAGTGAGATATATTAAGGGCAACATATGTCATTTGTGATATAGTTTTTAACACAACACAACATATCTGTGTTGTGAGAATAGTGAGATATATATTATACAAGAAGGGCAACACATGTGGTTTGTGATATAGTCTTCAACACAACATAACATGTCTGTGTTGTGAGAATCCAATGAATAATGGCTTTCCGTTTAAGTGTCGAATTTATACACAAACTAGGGTATAGCTTTAGTTATATATCCGTTCCAACCAGCGGTCCACAAATGGTTTATCAAAGGCTGTGGTATGTGCTGTCCTGTCTATGGGACGGTGCATATAAAAGACCCCTTGCTGCTTATCGG
>JAULBS010095446.1:0-16789 GCA_032355785.1 Symmetromphalus regularis | reverse complement strand
GTCAAAAATAGCCTCGTACATTTCTTTATGCTTTGATATACTGTATCAGTCAAAAATAGCCTCGTACATTTCTTTATGCTTTGATATACTGTATCAGTCAAAAATAGCCTCGTACATTTCTTTATACTTTGATATACTGTATCAGTCAAAAATAGCCTCGTACATTTCTTTATATTTTGATATACTATATCAGTCAAAAATAGCCTCGTACATTTATTTATGCTTTGATATACTATATACTGAGACAGTTTGTAAATATTGTAATTACAATACAAATACAAACCACCCACGTACACATTTGTCGTCTTGATTATAGTTTGGAAATGTCTAAGGGTTGCTACAGTAGATTCAAAGGATACTTAAAAATATATATATATCTATATTTCCTTTTTTTTTCCCCAACCAACTGAAAAATCTATTTTATCTATTGCATATGCACTATATTTTCTAAAAAAGAATACTTACTCTCACAAATTCTTGTGCACGTTAGGCCGTACGCTGAGCTGAAAAATGTGAAATTTCGTTCCACCCATCGCGTCACTAAAAAATCTCATCAGTTTCACGTCTAGTTATTACTATATTACTCACATCCAAAAGTTTCCCAATTTTAATCCTGCTGGTTTTTTTTTAAATTAAACATCAAAAATGGGATCTATATAAAGACGCGCATTACGTAGTTCGCCTACATAACCAGTTTACGTCACGTCACTATCAACAAAGCGTATGATTTATAAATCGAAAATTAATCTTTATATGTACACTTTCTGTCAAATTATAATGCCAAATATTCATTTTATTTTGATCAGAATATAAATTATTCTTATTTATCAACACTAGCAGGTGTAATTTTACTGATTTCGCTGGTAATTAATAAAAGTGAAAACAAAGTTTTCCAACGGTCAAGTTTAAAATAGCGCTATAAATAGGTCGATTACTCGTCTGTATATAGATCCCATTTTTGATGTTAAAAAAAAACCCAGCAGGATAAAACTTTGGAAACTTTTGGATGTGAGTAATATAGTAATAACTACACTTGAAACTGATGAGATTTTTTAGTGCCGCGATAGGTGGAACGAAACGTCGTTTAGAGACTATTTTTCGAGCTCAGCGTACGGCCTACTGTGAATCTTTTAAAATAATTTTATCTAAAATATTTTTTATCCTGTTTGCAATACATCCCGTAGTTTTTTATATGAACAATTTTTAAGTAATGTTTTAGGTTTGTGTTGTTTTGAGATACATGTTATAATACCCAACTTTTGCACACTAGACATTTCTTGGATGCTGTAACTGAAATTGATAGATCTAACTGCAAAACATTTCAAGTCGATTCAAAATTGTTTTAAAAATTCAGCTGAGAAACCATCGGAACCAAGACTTTTATCATTATTCGTACTTTTTAGAAAAAATACAATTTCTGACTACATTGCTTTTCCCCCTAATTTGTTTGCTTCATCCTTTGAACGTTTGTAAAACTGACAGTCTTTAATGTTTTCTGCTATATCTTCCATTCACCTATTTATTTTGAATGAAGTTTTTCATAAAACATCTTGGTTTCTTTCAATATTTCTTTTTAGTCTGTAAGAACGTTTCCATCTTCTAGTTCTATTTTGGATATTAACTTGCTATAATTGTTTTTTGATTCCATGTTACAGAAATATTGTGTAGGTTTTTATTCCTCCTACACCCATTTAGCTCGAGATCTAATGAAATTTCTTTTAGTGTTTCTTTTCTATTTTCCAATAATTTGTGTTTCTTTTCTTCTATTTCACTGAAATTTAATGCTACACTTTCTTCTAATGTTTTTATATCTTGACATAGCTTTGTCTCAATGTCATCTTTCTTTCTTTTCTTTGCCCCTGAATATGATATGATTTTCCCTCTAATTTCCATTAAAAGAACAATTGATCATTTATGGTAAACTGAATTATTCTATTTTGGATTGTGTTTATTTTCTCTACATTATATACAGGGACGGCATATTGGATTTTAATATTTTCTATTGTGTGTTTTTTGTGTGTTTTTTACAGTTTTAGCATGCTCTTTATCTCGTAGCAAAGAATTATTAAATGTCCACAAGCCTGTACCTTTTGTAATATTATTTTGTTTTAAGCTTAAAAATTACTCCAGAATAGTCAGACCTAGACTGGTCAGACCTGTAACTGTTATACATTATTACTTTTTCAATATTTACCATCAAATTATTATAAATAAGATAAAAATCTTACCTAGCTTATTTAAATGTTTTTTTTCTTTCTCCATGTACATCTTAAAGTTGGATGGAATTCTCAAAATGGATCTAGCAAATCATATATCTCTAAATATATATATGGTGGTGGTAGTAGTAGTACTAGCAGCAGTAGCGGCAGTGTCGGTGGTGGTAGTCATGATAATAAGAACAGTGGCACGGTAGTATTAATAGTTGTGATATTAATTGCTGATATAACTGTAGTAGCTTTTGTAGATGTAGTAGTAGTTGTTGTAATAGTAGTAGCTATACTACCAGTTACTGTAGTAGTTAGTATTGTTGTGATAGTAGTAGTAGTTGTTGTTGTTGTAGCAGAAGGTACTCATGTTGTAATAGTTATATTAGGTATTGTAGTAGTATAAGTGTTAATCTGAACATATGTGTTCATTTCCGGTTCAGTTTCGGGACTATTTAGGTATAAAAACGGTGTGGAACATCGTAAGACAATATCTGTAGTCTACACCTAAGTAAACAGCACTCATCGGTATAGGCGTGGTTTTAAAATACAACATGCCTATCAACCTCCATTTTGTTAATACAGCCTTCAGCATGGGGATCATGTTTCCCAAAGAGTTCTACCTTTAAAAACGCCACGAAAGCACGATTATCGAAAATAGGCTGCTCTACAATAGATCCACTTCGTACGATTTACGACTTACAGAAATATCAATCAGAATCACAGACGAAATCACGGCTGAGACGATAATCAATGTGTTTGAGGAGAAAAAGAAGTTCCTGCCACATGGGCGGATGCACAATTTGTAAAACGAAGAGGAGATGTGAGAAAAAACTAAACATTTATTGACGGATGAAGACAAGCATATGATGTACTATATAAGCGACCGAGATACCAAATGTTAAAGTTTGAGAAGAAATATTTAATTTTTAAAAAAGGAAATCCCATTTCCTGCATACTTAGCACATTTTAATTTTTTAATTTAAAATGTTTGTTTCAAAATCAAATTAATTGCAGCTTTAGGATACTTTCATATGCCTTCACCTTTTATCGATCATACACAAAATATTCATTTGAAAAAAATAACGTGTTAATCGCTTTTTGGACACACTTTAATCAAGATTTATGAGATGAGAAAGTATTGGTTGTGGAGACGGGTTAAAAGTGTTTTGATGTAAAATTCAAGGCAATAAAAAAAATTATACTAATGTAAATACGTTAAACATGCTTAACGCCAGATTTATAAATAGCTTTCCACGAAATCAGAACAATCTTTTTTCTAAAAGGTTTAGGGATATTTGTTGTGTGTGTGTGTGTGTGTGTATGTGTGCGTGTGTATTGGTGTGTGTGTCTGTATCTCTCTCTCTGTGTGTATATCATATCATGAAGAACACGGTCACCACAGAACCAAAGGCTAAGAGAGAACACAATAGTAAGAGATAAATCTAGGAAGATGAATATCGTCAGTAAAGTTAAAGCAGTCTGTCTAGTAGAAGGAACACTCCAGTCTCCAAACTCTGCTGTCTAACGCAGTAGCGGATCCAGAGGGGCGTCCGAACACCCTCCCCTTTCAAAAAAAAGTTAAATATATATTTTCCGAATGGAAGGACGTGAAAAGTAACCTTTAATCATCAACATCAAATTTGGAACCCCCTCCCGAACCACCCTTTCAGAAATCTTGCATCTACGCCTGTGACGGCTCCCTTCTGGACTGAAGAAAGGCTAACCGAAGTACCCAATCTCCCGAGACGGAACGTTTGCCTATACGGCGTGGAATCCAGATATGGAAAACGGACATGTACTCAACATACAGTTAATGAAAATGCTTTAATATTTATACAGATATCAGTGCCGTATATCAGTAGCCAGCACGAGGCAGCTGCTTCGTCTGGGGTGGGGGGTGGGGGTCCGACCATGCTTATAAAACTGTACGAATCTACGCAATGCAGTGGGGCTTTCTTCAGGTGTGCCTCGTTTGTTTTCAGCCTCTGACTACAGCACTGGATATAGAGCTGCTTTTGTCAGATACGTGCGTCGAACGTTCCACTCTCTACTACTGACAGAGATTATGCACACGAGGGAGCCAACATAAGACAGAGTTACTGGCCAAAAATATAACACTGACGTTCTCCGGGTTATGCAATGGAATGCTGACGGCATCTACAAACATCCTAATGGACAACAGAGATGACTATACATTCAGTTCTGGTATCTGTATATTTGTTTAGAACGAATGTTGTCATTGTGGAACAATTATAAAGACCAGGGCCCAGCTGTTCAAAGGTAACCATGGGTTAGTTGAATATTTCAAAACCAAATTACAGATCATTGCAAATAGTAATTGAAGACATATGATGAAACTTAGTTTATTATAGCCAAAGGTATCTATAAATAACCAAATCACAAGTATATTTGAACTTTCTTTGAAGATATTTTAAAGAGAAATATTCATCTACCCCATGGTTAGCTTAACAATGCTTTGAGCAACTGGGGCCAGTTCCGCAATCTAAATGTTCTGTTATAGCGGAAGCCGTTATGCTGTAACTTAGTGCTAGTATATGGATTTTCTCTTATAACGAATACAATCTTAAAAGCAGTACATAGTAATACATTGTTTTTCTGTACTAACCATCTTCCATCAATTATTGTTTACTTCCACATAATCTTTCAAAAAATAGTGGGGGGTTTAATTACCCACGTAAGTGGGATTTAGCTTAAGTAATAATACGTTGTTTTTACACATTAAATAACAAGCTTTGTCATCAGTTCTTGTTGACGAAGCCTTGAAGAAAAGTGAACTAATTGGCTTCAGAAAAAGACGGGGGAGGATCGCCGGGTAACGGATCGGTTGTAGACTCCTAGGTCTCACTCAACAGATTTTCTTTTTCGGGAGTACGCTGGCTGTGAAGCTAACTATAGACATTTGCTCTGTATTGATTTATCTCCTTTTTTGTCCTTTGATAAACATTTATCATCAACACGAATGTAAGTAAGACTTCAAGAAAACGAACGTATGTTTTCCAAGTCCTGTTCATGATAAATTATATGGGTTTGTGGAAACGTTATTCTTTGTGTAAGTGACTGTATGTAATAATAATAATAATAAAACCACAGTTTGACTCCCAATAGCCGATGTTTACCTTTGTGCTGAGAGTCGTTAAATAAATAAATTAATTAATTAATCAACTAAATAAATAAACAAATAAATAAATAAGCATCGATCTTAATGTGTAGGCATATTTGAATGATATGGTCATTTTAAAAGTTTGAATGAATATGGTTCATTGTTTTGTTGGTTTGTTGTTGTTTTCAGGGTTGCCCCGAATGAACTGATGATGCCTGGTTGTAAAGCCTTGGTTCATTGTGTTCCAAACATGCATATTATTTTTACACTTACCTGACATTAATAGTTATTAATTGTATATATAAATGTAATGTGCAGATAGGAAATAAACAGAATCTCAACGTGTTGTTTTATATTATAAAATAAATAAAAATTAAAAATAAAATGCCAGGATGTGCAGTGCTTATGATAGTTTTTAAAAGATATCAACCAGGGCTGTGCTTATGGTAGTTTTTAAAAGATATCAGCATGTGCAGTGCTTATGATAGTTTTTAAAAGATATCAGCCCAGGCAGTGTTTATGATAGTTTTTTAAAGATATCAGCTCAGGCAGTGTTTATGATAGTTTTTAAAAGATATCAGCCAGGGCAGTGTTTATGATAGTTTTTAAAAGATATCAGCCAGGGCAGTGCTTATGATGTTTTTTTTTTAAATATCAGCAATGGCAGTGCTTATGATAGTTTTTTTTAAATATATCAGCCAGGGTAGTGCTTATAAAATTCAGATTTTAAAATATACGAACAGGACTATTACTTAAAAAAAACTCAGTTTTCAAAAGAAACCAACAAGGGTAGTACTTTTAGGATTCAGTTTCCAAAAGACACTAACAGCGCAAGTGTTTATAAAACAGATAATTTCCTATAGACGCCAACACTGGCCGCAGAGCAATTTTTTGACAACTGATTATACTGTAAAAAAATTATACTGTAAAAAAACAAATTCATTTGTCTGGAGAGTAAAATATTGAAAAGCGCCATACGTGCAACGGATCATACTTAAATTCGCCGAAACAAGTTACAAGGCATTGTAACTGTATCAACTATTGCAGCCCCACTTTGACTATTTAATTAAAATATTTTTCTCAAAATACTAAATTTAGCTTAAAATATAAATTTTTATTCAACTAATGTTGTTGTTATTGTGGGTTTAAAAAAAAAAAAAATTATTATTATTTTTTTTTTTATTCTCCTGTTTTTACGACAAACATCAGTGAGTGATTCGTGTCTCCAAATAGGGACAGTACTAGTATTTACTTAAATGTAATCCTCTTTGTAACCAGAGTTTGCCACTGCTGTCTGTCTTTTGCCAGCTTTTCCAGCAGCCCCCAGCTCAGACTGCCCTTTCGAATTTCCTCTTAAACTGTCCTCCTCCATGTTTGTTTGGTTCTTTAACGTTTCCTTTTTCCAGGAGGGGTCCAATACTAGTAGTTCTATCTTTAAAAGTTTTATAATGAATAGGTGTGATTTTAGAATGTATAGTCTTTATTTAAATAAAACGATTCCTTCTCCAAAGTGGTAAATCCCCCATCTTGAGAATTACCACAGCTTCGCAAGTTTCTTCTTCTTTTGACCTTGTGTGAGTTCGATGAAGAATACCCTTCCGCCAACGTCTTTTAAATATACATATTTACAAACTGAAAATAAATGAATGTGTACGATAACGTTTTGTTGATATTTATCTAGACAAAAACGCCCTCACATTAAGCAGTAAGAAGCCTATCACGATGACCATTTTCGACTTTTATTTTTTTGAAAGTCATTTCTATTTTGACGGAAACATTAATACACATGTTGAAAATAACACCAAAACAAGTCTAATATTAGAATGGAGAATAACATAGCGAAGTAGCGTTCGTGTTTATAGTTTGAAGGAAAATGATTAGTATGCTATTATTGTGCTCACAATGAAGCATCACAATGCCACAAAGTGATGTTGCAAATCCTGCACAGACGAGACAAGCGCGTTGTTATGGTTCGAGAATAGAACGATGACGTCAGAACTCTACAATGTGATTTCCGGTGAAAACACGGTAATTAAACCAATTTACCACTATGAATTTTCAAGACTTATCACCATTCGAGATTGAAAAGGATTTCTTTTGCTATTGAAATTGATCTTTGTTTGGTTTTATATATAAATGTTAGATTAAGTGAGCTTAAAAGAGATAAACACAGTTAATGTTATAAATAACTTAATTGATAATATGTATATAAATATATACATAATTAAAATAAATGTCAGAAAAAGTAGTTGTTTTTCGTGCAAGATATAGTGTTAAGTAAACTGTAAATAGATGTTTATCATTAGGGTCCCTTAGTAAACAAAAACATAACCTTTTCAGTTGTTTGTAATTTATATTTTACTAAATATAATGTACTAAAAGGTTAGTCTGTGCAAAACCCATCCAACATATTGACATATAACTAGAATGAATAATGTTACAAATCAGCTCATTATACCAAATTATTTTAAAGTTTTTCAATTTAAACGTAATATGAATATAACCTCCACCCCAACAATAGCCTATTTAGTTTTGGTATTGGGAGGTTAGTTAATCATATCATACATCCATCCATCCATCTGTCCATAAATTGTTACAATCAAACATAATGTTTGCAAATTACCGTAAAATGATAAAGCATGTAATTTATTTGTCATTATTACCCCAACGGGAACTCATAACTAGGAATTATTTTTCATAATGTCTCAGTGAGCATTATTATACATTGGTTTAACCATTAATTTTATTGGTAGTTTTGTTCTGTTTATCCAATGAAAGTTCTAGTACTAAAACTGATGGTAATGACATTGGCCTTGACATTCATACGCTTCACAAACTATTTTCCTATAGCAACGCAGTGAATCGTAAAACTTCGTCGTTGTAAACATAAATTGCTATTTAAAAATACATTGTTAAAAAAATGTTAATAAATCGTGAAATGATTTTTAAATAGCAACTATTTTTAAAGGCGGATGAAGACACTGATGTTGCTATGTGCACAATCTGTGTGGTATTTCATTATGGTGTTTTTCAAAAAGACAGGACAGCTGAAATATTTTAGGTAAAATCAATAGCATTTGGCTGGTATAATAAATGGAATATTCAACTGGTCACCTAATTTCAAATTATGTATTTTCGGTGTATATATTTCAAAGAAAAGTTGAATTATATAAATATGCTCTTTTCAGTAATGACAAACAGTGGCGGATACAGAAAATCCATTGGGGTGGGGGAATAATATAATGCCGGATTCTTTAATGTTAAAATAGTAATAATAATTTTTGAAATGTTATTTTAGGGTCCCCTACCTAGTAAACATTCCATTCCATTTTTACTTAAGTTCACGAAATTACTTGTCTTGGTAAACGTAAAAGTTTTGTTTATATTCGTATAAACATTAATTCAAGATTACGATCACCTTGTTCAGCCTTACGATCCCTCGACTCCATTTTGTTTTACCTGTCCCAAGAAACGATTAATTTAAATATCAAATCTACATCTAGCATAGTACCTCATTAGCCAGTTTTAAATACGTTAACATCAGTGGAATATACATTTAACAGTGTCGACAGTGCAAGTATCCCCTTAGGAAATTTGATAGATAAATTATTTATACAAAAGGCTGTCGTTGCCCACATAGTGACGGGATAATGATGTTTGCGTCCTGACGTCCCCCGGGCTTCATCAGTGTCCGAGTGAATCAATACGTTCAGTTGTATTTGTAGTTTTTACTCAATCCACGGGTGACCGTGGGATACAGCTTGTTTCAATATATTTCCATAATTGTTCTGTCGGTACCTAACGTCGGGGGTGTGGGGTGGGCGTAGTACCGTCTGTACGTTCGTGATTAGTAGTTATTGTTAGTGGAATACTATGCAATACGATTTGCCCGGGGTATTAACTGTGAAGGTGGCGTCTGTGTATGATGAATGGTGTAGAAAATGAGTCAAGGCAAACTTTAAAAATCTTAGATGACAACCATCACCAGTGGACGCCGCCATTAAAATTAATACTGGATGAAGATACAATGGAATTTATCATCTAATTTAAAACGAAGAAGGTGCAGCCCTGATTAAAACCTTATCTCTACAAAAGACAAAATCCAAGGGAAGCGTGAGTAAAAAGGTAAGGATCTGCATCACTGAATCACAGCCAGAATAGTGATGATACCAAATGTGAGCACATCCAATCCACTGGTGGCACCAGTTATAAACACCGTCGTGGACCACTGGTTGGAACGGAAGATAGCCCAAACTGCAGACAGCACATACCACGGCCTTTGATTAACCAGTTGTGGTCCACTGGTTGGAACGGAAGATAGCCCAAACTGCAGACAGCACATACCACGGCCTTTGGTGAACCAGTTGTGGACCACTGGTTGGAACGAAAGATAGAACAAACTGCAGACAGCACATACCACGGCCTTTGATGAACCATTTGTGGACCACTGGTTGGAACGAAAGATAGCACAAACTGCAGACAGCACATACCACGGCCTTTGATGAACCAGTTGTGGACCACTGGTTGTAACGGAAGATAACCCAAACTGCAGACAGCACATACCACGGCCTTTGATTAACCAGTTGTGGACCACTGGTTGTAACGGAAGATAGCCCAAACTGCAGACAGCACATATCACGGCCTTTGATGATCCAGTTATGGACCACTGGTTGTAACGGAAGATAGCCCAAACTCCAGACACCACATATCACGGCCTTTGATGATCCAGTTGTGGACCACTGGTTGTAACGGAAGATAGCCCAAACTCCAGACAACACATATTACGGCCTTTGATGATCCAGTTGTGGACCACTGGTTGTAACGGAAGATAGCCCAAACTCCAGACAGCACATATCACGGCTTTTGATGAACCAGTTGTGGACCACTGCTTGGAACGGAAGATAGCCCAAACTGCAAACAGCACATACACGGCCTTTGATAACCCAGTTGTGGACCACTGGTTGGAACAGAAGATAGCCCAAACTGCAGACAGCACATACCACGGCAATTGATAAACCAATCGTGGACCATTTGTCGTGTAAGTGGGGTACACCTACCCGTTGAGCCTTGCTGAGCACTCTGGGTTGGAGCCGGTATCAATATTAAAATATCATGCATTGATACAGAGGTTATGAAACACGTATTCCTTGCTGCAGTTAACACATTAGGCCAAACTCGCACACACACTGGAAAATCTCAACATTCTCAAACGAAATTTCGATTTCGTTACGGGAAATCACATATGTGTAGGACCCTCCGAGGTAAATGTCACATTGCTAAACGAATATACGCAAAATACAAAACCACTCCTAATAAACTGAGGTTAATAAATGCAAGCCAATCTTATAAAAAGAGCTTATTAAAATAATATACTGCCCACATATTTCAAATGGAAAAACAAGTGTGAACCTTGAGCTCCAACAACCCAGAATTGTTTTTTATAAGTTGCTTAAACCTACACATATTGATAATAACATATCTTCACTAGAGCATTTTTTTCTTTTATGACCTAAATATAGGTGACATTGACAAAAATAATGACGAATTACATATTGAAGATACTGATTTCGAAACAAAAAACGCATTAAATAGAAGGATCGATGAACAAGAAATAATTTTAAGAAAAAAAACTTTAAAAATAAACGAAAAGACACTTGAAATCGATAATATTAAAAACAAATATATAAAAACGACCGCTGATCTTATGCTACCTGTTTTTGTTAGACTTTTCGATATTATTTTTGATCATGCCGATTCATGGTGTTTTCCCGAATGAATGGCTGAAAAGAAGTATTATACATATCTAAAAAAATAAAGAACCAGAACATTATAGATCCATAACTTTACTTAATTCCAAACTGCTGTATTCACCTCAATTCTGAACACGCGGTTAAATTAATTTACTGAAGACAATAATAATTTGAGCAAAGCTCAGTCTTCATTCCGAAAAAAAATACTCCACCATCGATCATTTATTTAATATTCACACCATTATTGAAATCTTAAAGAATAATAAGAAAAAGCTGTTCTGTGCATTTGTGGATTTCCAAAAACACACATTCGATATGATATCCAGGGCCTATCTCCAGCAAAAATTACTAAACAATAAAATAAATAGTAAACTATTAGTAATTATACATAAAATGAATCAGGGTATTAAGTCTTGTATTAGTGTAAATTGAATACTTTCAATAGTTTTTTCCATTTAATATCAGAGTTCGTCAAGGATAAAATCTGTTCCCTGTCCTATTCTGTCTCTTTTTAAACAACATAAACTCTTTTAAAAACATCATTTGTGGGTAAGCAGGCCCGTACGCAGGATTTTCTTTACGGGGGTGCGTTTGTGAAGGCTCGAATGTTTTATTTTCGTTTTTAACGTTATTCTAGTAAATTACCATCAATCCAAATTTGCATTTACGGCGCTCGACAGATTTAGGGGTGGGGTGCGGGCGCACCCGTCGCACCCCCCCCCCCTCTGTGTACGGGCTTGGTACGGTGGGGGACTGTGTTACAAAACATTCGACCGAAGCGATTGTGACGCCGCATGATCTAATAATGATGTAATCATCTCGTTGGAAAAGAATAGAGAATGGGCGGGAATGAATGGAGGTAAATGGGGATCTAGCAAGATGTAATTTGATTTGAAATAGGTATAACATGTGTACCAGACTCTCTGTAATGATCATGTGGATCAGCGGAAACAGGTATTTGGGAGGGGGTGGGAACTGGGTGCAGTAAGCATTAAATAACAAAATATGTTCCCAAGGGTCGAGCTAATCCAATCTTAACCAGTTATTAAGAAAATAAAAATTCAAATCAAAGTGATATGAGAAGATACTTAACATTATTGAACCTTAATTTGCAACAACCTAAGATATCTATAAAGATATTTAACGGATTAATTTTCCCGGCCTATCAGGAAGGTGGCATTTATGACACGTGCACATCGTGATTTTACATTGTAAATAATTGCCCGGCAATGGAGTGTGGTGTACGCTATCTCCAGGCAATGGATCTGTCGGATCAGTCCTGCATCCTCAAACATTCTGCGTCGTAGACAACTGTGCTCTATTTCTGGAATCATCACTAATAGGTTTGGATTAAATCGGAAATATTGAATGACATGTAACATGTAGGAGTAAGTACAGTTCCGATTAGGATACATTCAAATGCAACTCGTAAATCATGGACTGTCAGTTTTCTAAGTAGAACCAGTGTTCAGGCGTCAACTCTGATGGATGCTGTAAAGAATTATTATTGCTTGGACTAACACCCAATACCAGTTTCAGGTCTTAAGATAGGCGGCTGACCTAACTGAACATGTCCAGGTGAAACAGTCACGTGATCAATACATCCTGGTTGACCAAACTACTTTAAAGTTACGCGTTTTCTAGACTAGAAATTAGTCATATGTTTAAGAATGCTGAAGAAGAAGTGATAATCAAAATACAAATTTTGCAAATATCTCAGTGGATGGAATTCTTCAAATTGTAAGCGATATATCGTCAGAAATATTAAGCTTTTTGTACAGGTTTATTATTATTATTTTGTATTTATTGCCATTTTCTAAGTATCTCAAAGTATTCTGTGAAGTGAGTTTTCAGTGTTACACTCAAATTCGGCAATGGGGAATTCACTATAAATCCACTATATCCGAATCCTGCTTGAGGTAACCTGAAAAAAACCGGCATTACGTGGATATAGTAAGAGAAAACTGTAATGTTGGAAAAGTTCAAAGATAGATAAATCATGTGGAAGATACATTCCTTGGTAGTGTTGTATGCTGGAAACGTGGATAAGAATCTCGCTGCCACCACGTCAGTATTAAGGCACAGAACCAAATCGTCAATCACAAAACAATAACACCTGAAATGCGACTTTATTCGCAGAACAAACTTCACAGAAAAATGGCGAAACCGGAAGGGGCCAAACAACCGGAAATAGAACAAAAGAACTGAAACATCACTGCTTTCTAAACAACAATATATAACAATGGCGCTAGAATTTTCCGCTTAAATATTAACAATATTTTTGTACTGCATCCGGTTAATACCATTAACTTAAGTATGAATTCGAAGATATGTAGCGAGAAATCTCAACGTAATAAGTTACAACACTCACACAAATTAAAAACGAAAATAATCATACGTTCTATATGCATTGAATACGTAGTGGCTTTGAAATATGACAATTAACCTAGGCGACCTACTTTGAATCGAAATATGAATACAAGAGAGGCTGGTTCGTGAATGTCGTAATATAAAAGAAATAAAAAAAAATTAAAATACATTAAAAAAATTAATGTTATTTTTTGTAGTATCCTTGAATTAAATGAAGAACTCGGTGACATAAACTAATCAAAATAAAGTACGGTGCCGTAAACCGGAATACCATTAAAAGTGTGGAGAAGACTAAAGGTCACGAATGTCGTAAAAACACAAAGGGAGATAAGTTATTTTTTTGTTGTTGAAGACATTGATTTATTAATTATTTGGTATTGGCTGCCAGACACCTGGTAATTTTGAGACGCAGTCGGTGTGAGCCAGCCTCTGACGAGCTTTGAACCACTGTTTTTACCTTGTAAGTCCAATGACCTACAATTGTCCACTAAATCTGACACAAAGTGAAAAGAAAGAAATAAACAAAATCCCATTATCTAAAATAATTTCAGTATTCAAAACATATTTTTTCTTTCCATTGTAAACTTACTCAACTTCCGATTCTTTCTGTTGATACTGGTCCCTTATAGTGTTACGCCATGTATAGCCTGCTTCATCTTCCGTATAATATTACTTCAACTGGGAACGAAATTGCTTTTCCATTACTTTAATGCAATCTTATCCTGGAGATGCCACTACTGTTACTTTGTAATCAACGGGGTTAAGGAGATTTGGGGATTGGAGCATTTTATGCCAGGTCTTTGCGCCCAAGCAAGATGGTCATTATTTCTTTACATGTAATAAACGCTATCGTCTGCGATAAAGCCGTCCAGAACCAGCGAACCAAACTCGCATTACAAGACCAAAGTAAAGTAGATCACAACTCTAAATAGAACAGAAGATGGAGACAATGAGATTTTGATTGTAATGCAATTTTTTGTTGTCGATTTCGAGGATGTGAGGAGATTAATGATTAGATTTGAAAATCTATGTCAATTGGTACGTAAGAAATGACCCAGTGAGGTCGGTTTGGTTTCTTGTATCTTTGACAGAATTCTCTGGCAAAGGCAGAAGTTCTGGCTACGATAAGCATGCTTGAATATTTTGTATGATATAAGCATTATGTTTGTCAGAATACATCATCGCCTAATAGAAATTTGGCCATTAAACTTTTTGTTTCCTGACCAGTCTGGTTGTTCTTTCTTTCATTTTTTTTTCTTTCTTCTTTCTTTCTTTCTTTCATTCTTTTTCACATTTTTTATTTTGTCTTAGATACATATATACTATCTATACATTATGTTTTATTTCTGGTTTTAAATATACAATATTTTAAGTCAAAATAAGCAAATTATTCAGTACAATTTAAAATGAATATGTATGTGCATCTACCAAATAAGACAAGTTATAGCTTATACATATATAAGTAACCTGACCGAAAAAAAGCTCTCACCATGTCCACAATATATATGTAAGTTCAAACAAAGTAGAGACAACGTGAGAGCTAGCAGTCTTGATTTACTCCCAAACAAAGATAATACAGCTCTTGAGCTTATAAAACCTAAAACCTGCACTTAAGACAGCCATTGAGATATTAACAGTGTACAAGGTCTGTCGACCGACACCTATAATATTGGTTAATCGGCAGTTATTAGGTCGCTTTACAAAATATAAAACTGGAACGTCCTTTAATTGGGATGGTCATACGAATGTGTCTTTTTATCTTCAAAAAGAAGATTGTGTTTTGTTGGGTGCCCAGTCATGTTAGCTCTAGGGGTAATGAAAAAGCAGTCCTAGCTGCAAGGCTGCCTCGTGTTAATATGAGTATCCCATATAATGATTTTAAATATTCTATTAGCAAACACATTTTATCTAACTTGCAGGGTAATTGGAACAATAGAGGAGCGAACAAGCTTCATTCAACAAAGCCAGTCTTGGAAGATTGGCAGTCCTCCTATAGACGGTCACAGAGAGATGAAGGTAACAAACACATGCTATTTGATTCATATCGTTCACAAAAGAAACCTGCTACAGGCACAATGACAACTCTTCCCCATTTTTCAACATTTATATATCCCAAAGTCAGGGTAATACTTACCTAAGTGTTTGTTATACTAGTCCTGGACCACTGGCTGGAGCGAGAATATCTGAAGGGAATCCATCACGTTGAAGGTAAATGAGTTTTTGTGATCTTCTGATTCGTACAATACGGACATTACATTAGCAAATTTAATAACCACTTCATTGGCGGAACTCACGTGGTCTTTTTATTGCTGAAGTGGATGTGAGAATCTTTAAAGGAAACCGATCTTCAGGAAGTCTTTATATAATTTGCAATAAATCCTTATTTATCGCCTAGAACAAGTATTTATTGCAATGTAGCATGCACTGGATAAACATGAGGTGCCAGACAGGATCGGCCTAAGAATCAGCGGGGCCTAATTTGAATTTTTTTTGGTAGGGCACAGTGAAGGTCTGTTTTGATGAAACAACAAATATTAGCTTGTAAGTTGGTTTCTGATAAGATTTTACAAGTTTGACTCTATTAGAAGGCAGTTTTATTTGACACTGGAGTAGTTTACTCTAGCATGGGGCCCAATTGGGAGCAATTGGTCCAATTAGCGTAAGCCGGTCCTAGTGCCAGATGACCGAAGGTCAAGCCTTCTCGGTTGACCCGTTGGCTTATTTTTCATCCCATTTTGTGCTTTACGACTGGTACATTCTCAAAGCAATGATTCAGATTTCCAGTTTAGTCCTGACGAAACATTCAGCTGATATATAGCGGTTATTGACGTCATTTAACAAGAGTTGTTTCCCTTGTCAAACATGTTGGATGTACACTCCAAAAATTTCAATAGTAATCTAACCAAATCTAGCCAATTTAAACTCTTTATTTTATGGCTCTGAATGTTAAAATGACATAAGCCATACAACTAATACCGTTATCATCTGATTGATTAGTATGGGATTGACTATAAGTTCAAAACAACAGAGTACACAGTTGAGAAAAATCGGAAAATTTCATAGAATTTTTTTGGAAATAATAATATTATGTGTTTTGGAAATATATCCAGTATGGTGATCAAAGAGAGTTTTAAAGTAAAGAACTCTCTCTTATACTGGTACTGTACTTTGCACTGATTACTTTCCAGCGTTCAGTAACCCTAAAAGCGTAGTAACCGGGCAGTAACCAGTCATTCGAGGGAACGTGTATATAACTTCTGTTAGAAACGTTTGGTACTCCCCGAACCGGTGCCCTGGTCTTAGGATATGGGGCCCGTGGGGGTGGGGGTGGGGGGCGTGCC
>JAULBS010095445.1:0-32112 GCA_032355785.1 Symmetromphalus regularis | reverse complement strand
ATTCTCAGTCATGTTTATAATAGAGAGAGAGAGACATAGAGAGATAGATAGATAGATAGATAGATAGAGAGAGAGAGAGAGAGAGAGAGAGAGTAGCTCCTTTTTAATTCTCAGTCACGTTTATAATAGAGAGAGAGAGAGAGAGAGGGAGAGAGAGGTTTTCATCATTATTCAGTGCCTGAACCGTAGCAAGTTATAGCAATTCATTAAACAAATGATAGAGTAGCTCGTTTGTAATGCCCAGTCACCTTTACTCTGCAGTAAAGTATTCGCCATTATCCACTGCCTCAACCCAGGAAAAATTATAAAGTTAATTAAAAGCCATAATCAAAGTTGCATATTTGTAATTCAGAATAACCTTTCGCCATTCATTCACTACCGTGAAGCGTTATCATCATTGTCCAGTCCTTGAACCCCCCCAAAATGATAGAAACCCATTACTTGTCAGCTACAAGTGTTGTATATTTGTCATTCAGAGTAACCATTTACCATTGGTGTACCAGCATTGAAACGTTTTTGTCAATTACCAGTGCTTGAACGTAGAAAGTTATCAAAGTTCATTATCAAGCTATGATCAATAACAAATCTGTATTTATGGATAATCTTGCGTACACTGTAGTATATATCGGTAGGAAGTCGGGGGTAATTTATTTCAAAGTTCATTAACAGCTCCATATCTTTAAATCTCAGTAACATTTCACCGTGCATTCGTTAGCGCTTGGGTCTCGAGTTACAAGTATATTACAATCTAACCTGAAGAAACGGCCACCTTTACGAAGCAGCCAACTGTCTTAAGAGGCCAGCAGAATACACCAATGTGTTTGAAATGATAAATGGGTGCATCTTTCCACGGGCAAGACGACACATACCACGACTTTTATTACACAAGTCGTGGATCACTTAGTGGAACAATAAATAGCCCAATAAATCCGCTAAATGGGATGGATCCGAACTCTTTAAAGATACGGTTTTTATTATGCTTACCATTTCATTTCTCCAAAATCATCTAGTAGAGTTTGTTTTATTTAACGACGCCTCTAGAGCACATTGATTTTTATCTTGTCATCGGCTATTGGACGTCATACATATGGTCATTCTGAGATTTGTCTTTTAAACGAAACACGCTGCCGCCACATAGGCTACTCCTTCCGACAAGCAGCAAGGGATATTTTATATGCACCGTCCCACAGACAGGACAGCATATACCACGGCCTCTGATAAACCAGTTGTGGATCACTGGTTGGAACGGAAAAGAGCCCAAACTGCAAATGGGTCCACTGAGAAGGATCGATCCGATGACTGGCCAGTTCACATGCAGACACGCTACCGTTTGAGCTAGATCCCGCTCAAATCATCTAGTAAGTTAGGTACAATACTACCATGGTCCGATATTGAAATTGTATCCTATTCAGTTGTCGCAAATTCAGTATTACTGGACTTATTTGAACCATGAGCCTCGGTGGTCCAGCCGTAGAACGTTGAACTCTTAAGCTGATGACAGTGGTTCAAAACCCGTTGAAAGCTAACTCACACTTGACTACTTCTCAAACTAACCAAACGTTTGACATCTAATAGCCGTTGATTAATAAAACGATGTGCTCTAGAGGTGTCGTTAAACAAACAAAAAAACTGACTCATAGTATGAGGAAACATTATATTGAGAGATAAACCGTCATCTGTGTAAACCAGAAATCTACTTAAATCAGTTGGATTTGTTGGTATGACACTATGTCTAATCCGATATTTTGTAAAACCAGTACATTTATTTGGTGGCACCAGGATCAGAATCAGTTATATTTATTTCCCATTTGGCTATTTATTACAGAAACCAAACAAATTGTTTATCTAGGATAGTGATAAGTATTTTATCCATGCAAATCTCCATAAACTTATAATGACAGGCGCGACGGGAATTGTGAACGTCCACTGAATGAGTGGAACAAGCTTACTAGTTAAACCGTACAATTTATAACCCTTCATAGTCTAAACTAACGGGCAAAAGAAACGATAACAAAAATAAGAATAAAATATGTTGGACATTTGGATATTTTATTTAAGGCTTCTGCAGATTTTGTTTTCATCGTTGCTTAAATTAAATTATCGCATTTATATCAACTACAACAAATGTTATTTTCAATGTTTTGTGTGATTCCTCAAAGTTATCGTTAAATTATCTTTGGTATCATTTCTTTTTCCCGTTAGTTTATATGTATTATGTATACGTTTAGTAGGTGGACTGATTTCCCTCCATCCTTACCAGTACCTTGGTATATCAAAAGCTATGGTGTACAATGACCAATCTGATAATCATATATATAAAAAAAAAAAAAAAAAAAAATGTTTGACATCAAAAAGTCGTTATCCCCCCCAAAAAAGAAGTATTTTTAAAAAATAATTTAAAAAACATGAGTAAAACAAAATAAAAGATCCAACAACAGCAAAACAACGACAACAAAAAAGTATATGTTTAGTAGTATTATTGTGTGAGACAGAACTATGCTTCAGATTTCTAAGATTGATCAAACTGTATTAACTGTGAGTTTGTGCTAAATCACGCACATTGGAAAGAACGTGACAACAATTTGACATTCCATCAGAAAAGAAACGAAAAGGAGACAATTGTTTAACGACTCGCCAACACAGTGGTTAATCTATTAGGTGTCAAAACTCACGGTATTTGTAATCTCCAAGAAGAAACCCACTATTACCACATAAGTCATGTTTTCCGATTGTTTGGTTGGTTGTACTAATGTTCATGCTTATATCAAATTAAGGTTCAATTACGCTGTCCTGGACACACAACGCAGCTTTCTGTACTATATGCTTTTTCTGTAATGTCTGGTTAATTACATAAGAGATAGTACAAGAATTGTAACAATTTCAAACTTTTTTCTTCTTCCTATGTAATTGAGAGGATTCTACTGTATTATTTTGTATTGTCAACCATCTTGTCATGTGTATATTTCAATTTGTTTTTGTATATATTCCTCCTACGCCGTTGAGCAACGGCCCGAGTGTAAATAAATTCTTGTCTTGTCTTGCTTATTAATCTTTTAAAGGTACACTCTCATAGTTACACTCTCAAGTGATTAGTTTTCTCGTATATGAATTGACTGGTTTTCTCTTGTTTGAATTGACTGGTTTACTTTTTTAATTGACTGGTATTCTCGTGTTTGAATAGACGGCTTTTCTTGTTTTTGAATTAACTGGTTTTCTCGTGTTTGAATTGACTGGTTTTCTCGTGTTTGAATTGACTGGTTTTCTCGTGTTTGAATTGACTAGTTTTCTCGTGTTTGAATTGACTAGTTTTCTCATGTTTGAATTCCCTGATTTTCTCGTGTTTGAATTCCCTGGATTTCCCGTGTTTGAATTCCCTGGTTTTCTCGTGTTTGAATTCCCTGATTTCATCGTGTTTGAAATTATTGGTTCTCTTGTATTTGAATTGATTGGTTTTATCGTGTTTTGATTGACTAGTTTCCTCGTGTTTGAAGTGACTGTTTTCTCGTTTTTGAACTGACTAGTATAACTGTGTTTCAAATGACTGGTTTCCTATGTTTGAATTGACTGGATTTCTTGTTTGAATTGACGGCTTTTCTTGTTTTTGAATTAACTGGTTTTCTCGTGTTTGAATTAACTGGTTTTCTCGTGTTTTAATTGACTGGTTTTCTCATGTTTGAATTGACTGGTTTTCTCGTGTTTGAATTGACTGGTTTTCTCGTGTTTGGATTGACTGGTTTTCTCGTGTTTCAATTGAATGGTTTTCTCGTGTTTGAATTGACTAGTTTTCTCGTGTTTGAATTCCCTGATTTTCTTGTATTTGAATTGACTGGTTTTCTCGTGTTTGAATTGACTGGTTTTCTCGTGTTTGAATTCACTGGTTTCATCGTGTTTGAATTCACTGGTTTACTCGTGTTTGAATTGATCGGTTTTCTCGTGTTTGAATTCACTAGTTTTCTCGTGTTTGAATTGACTAGTTTTCTCGTGTTTGAATTCACTGGTTTTCTCGTGTTTGAATTCACTGGTTTCATCGTGTTTCAATTCCCTGATTTCATCGTGTTTGAACTCCCTAGTTTTCTCGTGTTTGAATTCCCTGGTTTCCTCGTGTTTGAATTCCCTGGTTTTCTCGTGTTTGAATTCCCTGGTTTTCTCGTGTTTGAATTCCCTGGTTTTCTCGTGATTGAATTCGCTGGTTTTCTCGTGTTTGAATTCCCTGGTTTTCCCGTGTTTGAATTCCCTGATTTTATCGTGTTTGAAATTATTGGTTTTCTTGTATTTCAATTGATTGGTTTTATCGTGTTTTGATTGACTGGTTTCCTAGTGTTTGAAGTGACTGTTTTCTCGTGTTTGAATTGACTGGTTTTCTCGTGTTTGAATTGACTGGTTTCTCGTGTTTGAATCCACTGGTTTCATCGTGTTTGAATTCCCTGATTTCATCGTGTTTGAATTCCCTGATTTCATCGTGTTTGAATTCCCTGGTTTTCTCGTGTTTGAATTCCCCGGTTTTCTCGTGTTTGAATTCCCTGGTTTTCCCGTGTTTGAATTCCCTGGTTTTCTCGTGTTTGAATTCCCTGGTTTTCCCGTGTATGAATTCCCTGGTTTTCTCGTGTTTGAATTCCCTTGTTGCATCGTGTTTGAAATTATTGGTTCTCTGGTATTTGAATTGATTGGTTTTATCGTGTTTTGATTGACTGGTTTCCTCGTGTTTGAAGTGACTGTTTTCTCGTGTTTGAATTGACTAATATTACCGTGTTTGAAATGACTGGTTTCCTATGTTTGAATTGACTGGTTTTCTTGTTTTAATTGGCTGGTTTTTGTGATTGTAGACGCGGTGACGCAGTTGGTGAACATCAGTCATGAGATGAAATCGAAATCGTATTCTCCATACAGCAACTTCCGGGTTGGTGCCGCTCTCATGACGAAGGAGGGGAAAATATTCACAGGTTAGTGGTCTTGGCCGCATTAGTTAGATCAGCAGGTTGGAGGCTGGCAGTATCATCATCAGCAGCAGAAGCATCATCATTATTATTATCATCTTCATCATCATTGTCATTATTTTTATTATCATCATCATTATCATTATTATTATCATCATAATCATTATCATTATTATTATCATCATAATCATTATTATTTTCGTTGTTGATGATGAAGTAATATACGTGTGTGTATTTGTGTGTGTGTGTGAGTATGACTGAGTGTGTGTGAGTACGAGTGTGTGTGTTTGTGTCTGAGTGTGATTGTGTGTGTGCGTGTATGTGTCTGTTAGTGTCTGTGTGAGTGTGTGTTTATGTGAGTGTGATTGTGTGTGTGTGCGCGCGCGCGTGTTTGTGAGAGAGACATGAGTGTGTGCATGTGTGTGCGCGCGCGCGCACGTGTGTGTGTGTGTGTGTAATTACATGCAAAAATGAAAGGACTATTAAACGATATTCAAAAATATGTTGCAATAAACCAGATAGACTATATGCTTTTTCATTAATAGAAATGGCTCTTTTAAAGGGCGAGTGCTGGGTGTCAGGGCAAGTGCTTGGTGTCAGGGCGAGATCTCGGTGTCAGGGCGAGAGCTGGGTGTCAGGGCAAGTTATGGGTGTCAGCGCAAGTGTTGGGTGTCAGGCGAGTGCTGGGGGTCAGGGCAAGTGCTGGGTGTCAGGGCAAGTGCTGGGTGTCAGGGCGAGAGCTTGGAGTCAGGGCGAGAGCTGGGTGTCAGGGCAAGTGCTGGATGTCAGGGCGAGAGCTGGGTGTCAGGGCAAGTGCTGGGTGTCAGGGCGAGAGCTGGGTGTCAGGGCGAGAGCTGGGTGTCAGGGCAAGTGCTGGATGTCAGGGCGAGAGCTGGATGTCAGTGCAAGTGTTGGGTGTCAGGGCAAGTGCTGGGTCTCAGGGCAAGTGCTGGGTGTCAGGGCGAGAGCTGGGTGTCAGGACAAGAGCTGGGTGGCAGGGCGAGTGCTGGGTGGCAGGGCGAGTGCTGGGTGGCAGGGCGAGTGCTGGGTGGCAGGGCGAGTGCTGGGTGTCAGGGCAAGTGCTGGGTGTCAGTGCAAGTGCTGGGTGTCAGTGCAAGTGCTGGGTGTCAGGGCGAGAGCTGGGTGGCAGGGCGAGTGCTGGGTGTCAGGGCGAGAGCTGGGTGGCAGGGCGAGAGCTGGGAGGTATTTCCTCCAGTGACATCCTCTAAATCTGCTCCTGAAAGTAAGACGCATGGGTCACTGAACCTACTGTCTGTATTGTATATCGATATTCCTGTCATTCGCAGAATTAAGGCATGACGAGACACTCTGTGACGTCACTGGTGTGATCCTTTCATCATTTGTCAGTTGTGGTTACAGATTCAAAGTATCAGATTCGTGTGTTTATGCATTTAGAACATTCAGTAGTAAAGTTCAAACATCAACCTCTTTGTCCCAAGAAACATAATATTAGGACAGATTTAAGATAGGATAAAGATTAGATCAGTCACAGAAATTAGATCCAAGCTTTTAGTGACGGATCCAGAGGAGTTCTGGGGAGCGTATCCCTCACTGATCCCCCCTCCCCTCCCCCGAGTATTCCGCGTGCTTAAACTGTAATACTAGTATCTGTTATTGTCCCGAGTACGCCTAGGTTTGTATGTACCGTAATAATACCTTTAAAAAAAGTTAATTTTTTATTTAAAGACGCCTCTAAAGAACATTGATTTTTCTCTTATCTTCGCTATTGGATGTCAATCATATGGTCATTCTGACCATTTATATATATATATATAGAGGAAACTCGCTGTCCCCACATAGGCAACTCTTCCCGATAAGCAGCAAGGGATCTTTTATATGCACCATCCCACAGACAGGACAGCACATACCACGGCCTTTGATGAATCAGTTGTGGACCACTGGTTGGAATGGAAAATAGCCCAAAATGCAAATGGGTCCACTGAGAAGAATCGATCTGAAGACCAACCGGTTCACAGGTTGACACTCTACCGTTTGAGCTAGATCCCGCTCTCGTCAGTGGTCCAGTGGCAGGACATTGGATTCTCAAGCACACGACTGTGGAGGAAAACCTGTTGAAGACTGGCTCACACTTGACTTTGTGTCACAATTTTGCAAATGTTTGACATCTAATTAATTAATAAAATCAATGTGCTCTAATGCAGCAAACACAAAACTATGTCTGTTTTCTAACCTAACATAAATTATAATCAAAGATTTTAAATAAAAGAAAAAAAGAATATTTTACTTTGTGATTATATTTTCCTTTCTTATATTGGTAGCATACATTAAGTCCCACTGGTTGTCTTCTGAGTTAAGACTATTTTAAAATTAATATTTAACATGGTTTCACATTACGCAGGAATCCTGCATATTTGACGCAATATATTGCTAAAATACTCCTAAATAGAATATGTGCGTGTCATGGCTGACACAAAATATTTCCATCAATCAACTTTAATTTTTTTTTATATACACAAAGACTGATTATTTATGAGAAGGAAAAACAATGGATATACATGTGTAAGTATTATAAAGATAGAATAGTAGATAATAGAGGTAATGCATGCATGTAATATAAACAAGACGAGTTATTCAGTTATTTGATTGAAATAATATGTCATAGGTGACTCCCATTTTTGAATGTTTGACTCCCAAAATAAAACCCTGTGAGTAACAATGACTCCCGTTTTCCAGATGCTAGGTGGAATCCTACTTTAACACACTCAGATGAAAAGAAATATTAATATGAAAAACAGATACACTAATGGTTTCTATATAAAGTCGATTTATGTTTACAAAAAATATATGTGAAGCTCGATGGTAGAATGTTGGACTCTCAAGCTGAAGACAGTGGTTCAAAACCAGATAAAAGCTGGCTCACACTTGACTACATGTATGTATCAAAATTACCAAATGTTTGATATCCATTAGCCAATGATTAATAAATCAGTGTGCTCTAGTGGTGTCGTTAAACAAAACAAACCAAGAAACAAATTATATAAAACAAAACATAGAAACAGGTGTGGCCTAAATCGCTTTGGTGTCAGATTACATGTTTGTGTTGTCATGACGGCAAATAAATGCACTGCACTCATTGTACAGAAACGTGATCGGTTAATGAAGTGTAATTCCTCATTGAAACACTTTGAAGTGACAAACCTGTACATTTTATTGCAGCTATTTCTTACGGTTACAGAATTTTCTGCAGCATTTTCTGCTGTTCTCTTTATTCTTGTTATCTTTGATGTAGATGGTGGAAGGCCACAGATAAGAGATTTTCACAGTTATTAAACATTTTCTTAATGATGCAGACCATACTCTCGGGTTTGGAGAGGGGGGAGATTTGCAGAAGAGTTAAGGGTAGCATACAAATTTGAATTAACCGTTAAAAATGTCAGTTTAAATCATTTTATGTATCCTAATTATGGAGAGGAGGGTGTAAAGGTTTTACAAGATGAAATTTGTACTTTGAAACCTTCCAAAATTGAAAAAAAGTTTATAATCAGTGTGTTTTAACAAAACTTGATAAGTCCATTTGATAAAAACATTTTACAGTTCCCAATGTATGCATAAGACACTAGGTAACAAAACCCGAAACATTGTTTGTAAAACAGTTTTGTTTAAAAACTGTTATAAGAAGATGTCAATAAGGAACCTTCATTTTATGTTTTTAATCTTCATTTATCGAAAGGATGGACTTAGCAAGTTTTGTAAAAACACTTCTTATACCAACTTAACCACTGTTCTTGATAGTTCCAGCAGCTGAATTGCTTAAAGAGGACTGTGTTTGAACCTTACTTAACTGGATATTAGTATTCAAATAAGGCTTCTTTCACAGTTCTCAACATTTTCGTATTCATACAAAGTTCACAAATTGATATGATTAAAATGTTGATTTTCAGTCAATATTTTATTGATTAATATATATTTTTATGCCTCAACCCCCACCCCCCACCTCTTCCACTCCCAGCTTATAGTTTATATCAACAGGTAAACAGTGGCGGATTTAGAAAATCTATTTAAGGGGATCCCAATAATATGATGCCTATTCCTTGGATTCATTAACTTTAAATAAAAAATAATTACTACAAATAAAATAATAAATGTTTTAATGTTATTTAAATCGCAAAATTTAGAGGGGCTCGGGCCTTTGGGGCCCCTCTAGATCTGCCACTGGTAAATGTTGATAATTGTTAGTTACTAACAACAATGTATAATTTATGGAATATTTTATTCTCACAAAGTACATCAATATTTCTTTTCTTTTTTATATATGTATGAACACAAGTATAACAACTTGATATACAGTGAACTTGTTTAAAGTGGATACATGAGCTTGTTTAGATAATACTGAATTATAAAGGTTTACTGTCAGCTTATACAAAGAGGTTTATACAGATTTCTAGGTTTAAGACGGATAATGATTTACACAATTTGAACTGTACTAATATTTATCAATACTGACATGTGACAACTGACGTCAGTGAAACATTGTAGACTTTTGTCTGATTCTTATTCCTAATATAGAACAGTTAACTAATATTGGTTATGTTACGACGGACAACACAGATTTGCCATTAGTGGAATTGTATGTTTTGTCATACAACATTTCCTAATCTCTTGCACTAAAGATTGTATTCATTTCATCTTTATGAGATTACAAAGTTCTTATAAAGGTTTTTGTCTTGCCTTGTATGATATTAAACATTAAAATCTGTTCGTTCGTTCATTCACCCTGGTGCCTGCCCGCCCAACCACCCGCCTGAGCACCCACCCACCTGCCTGTCCACCCACCTGCCTGCCCGCACACCTTCCTACCTGCCCGCCTACCTTCTTGCTTGCCCGCCTGCCTGCCTGCCCACCCGCCCTTTCATCCATCCATCCTTCTGTTTAACCAATGTCCATATCATTTTCTCATTAAATGTACTACATCAGTACATGTATTTATATTAAATATTATCTTTCATGAAATGTGTTTTTAATGAAACTTTCCCATACTTTGGGAGTTCACTTTTTCTTTCATTACATAGGGAATTATTAGTGCTATAGTTATTTAATGATGAACCACATTACAGATGTGTTCATTTCATTGGTTTAAACTGGCTACTTCTATTTTCAGATATGTAATAAATACAATACAACACTCGTGATTGTTAGAGATGATCACCAGTGTTGTATTCTCAATCACTGTTGTTATATTCACACATAAGTACACGTAGGGTTGTCACGCTAAGCTGGCTTATTCAGACCTGTTCGGTTGACAGGCACTGTAGAATGGTGGAGTTAATCATTGACATTGTGCACCATAACTGGCCTTTGAAATCTTCATCTGAACTTAACTCCAGATTACACAGCTTGAATTACAAGCCAATTTTACAATATCAGACCTTTTGAACTTTACTTGATCTCCACTTACAAAAACAATTTTGTCTTCTTCATCTGAACATCTCTCTATCTTTAGTAGTTGCAATTTCTTTTCTTTTTTTTGTCAATGATCCATTTCATTTTATAAGCTTTCTATTGTGCTGTTTTGTGTTACATTACTCGTAACTTTGTGGTTTAAATTACAACGTGTTATTTATACTATGGTATTAATATCATGTATTAAATTTTTTAGGCTGATTAGTTCATGTTATTTGCTTCTCTTGCTAAAGAGTTTGCAGTTTTATCTATTCGTACATGCTATACATTTGTTTTAATATTCTGATATACTTTATGTTCTGCTGGAAGTCAACCGTTTAATGTGCTAATCAGAGCAAGTTACTGTGAAGCATGCCTCTGGTGGGCAAAGTTTCTCCCAAACAGTTTGAAAGGAAAGGATTGATTGTTTAAGAACAGCCCAACACATTGTTTATTCAGGTGATATTAGTCGTCACTTATGATATCGTGACTCATGGTCTTTTTTTTAAGAGGACACCCACTATTGCCACTATTTCCAGGTAGCAGCAAGGGATCTTTTATAGGTGCTTTCCCACAGACAGGACAGCACATGCCATGACTTTTGATAAACCAGTTATGGACCACTGGTTGGTGTAAATGGTATATATATATCTTACCCATTGAATCTTTGCAGAGCACTCACTCGGGGTTGGAGCCAGTATTGTGATAAAAAAAAAATCCCATACCTTGACTGAGATTTGATCCCAGTACCATGAGACTGACAGCTTAACAACTGTGCCAACAAGGCTGGTACCAAGAATGTGAAATAATATTTATGTCCAAGGACAGGATAAGATCCTTTGGAACATGTATTCTGAGAAAACGGATCTTTACACAGTTTTGATCAGGGACAGTATTCTTTACCACATGAACTTACATTTCACCTGGAATAATTTATTGAAGTAACTTACCACCGTCAGTAGTTCTGTACATTAATTTGTTTAGCTGCTGCATTACATACTGGAGGATATGTGGTTTTAAGAAATAAAGTAATTAATCTTAATAGATTATCACTATAAGTGTTTACTGAAAGACTGCATTATATCTGTTGAGGTATACAAGCTAAAAGATAACAGGCTATGTTGTCTGACTGATACAGAAAAAGAAATTTGATTGTGCAAATCCAATAATTGGGTCAGATTCCATATGTAACACATTGACATACATGTATATGATAAAGTATGATGCAGTGATGTAGGTAGCAACAACTTGAATGTCAACAACATGCTTATCTTTCTACATCTACCAACAAAATTAAGTGCCTTGTTTTAACACGACTTAGGAATAATTAATTACAAATATGAAAGTTTTATTTTTTTTAAAGAAAAGAATGAAGCTGGTATCGAGATTAAAAATCCTATACTCCGACTGAGATTTGATCCCAGTTCCAACCAGTCAGGAGACTGACAGCCAGTACAAAGAATTTGAAATAATAGCTATGTCCAAGGATAACATTTGTGATTTAAAAAAAGATAAATTGTTTTTTAATTCATTACTCAAGATAATAAATATTAGATTAAATAACACTGATTAAAGTAATTTTCTAATTAAATTTGTTTTTAAATCATTATACAGCAAAATTAATTTAGCTAGATTATTATGTGGCAGAAAATCACTTTCTAATATCTGTACAAACTTATAACTATTTTTGAAGATAAAAAAACAAAAGGTTTTACTTTTACTGTTAGTTGAAAATGGTATTATAACCTGTCTAAAAATAAGTTTGTTCTTTGTAAGGTGAGTTGAGAATATCACTTATCTATATAACTGTATGAGTATCTGCCAACCAGTATAGCTGCAATACCACGTAACATAGCAGCGTTGTTTGTGATCGATGGGCTGACTAGAAAATAGATTTGTTGGCAAGTTCCAGCAGATCAGAGGATAAGTCTTGATGAAGGATGCATTCATTTGTGTTACCTGCTGATATATGTTTTCAAGTCGGACCCCACGTCATCTGAATTACGTGTTAACACCTTGTTGGTATCCTCATTTCAGTTCTTTGAGGTGAAAATGATTGCAAAATGACTGAACAAATATGTTATGAGTAAGCAGTTTTCGACTTGTGTTGTTTTTCTTACAGACCAAATGGATTATGTTTTGAAAATTAAAATTATTATAATATTTATGCTAACAGAGAAATTGTTTTTTTTTTTTCACTTTTTTTTTTTAAATAACTAGGGAAACAAACTAAGGTGGAAGAAATTCAAAGTACCCAGTTTTGTGTATTGTGTGTTTTTCTTACAGAACGAATGGAATAGATTTAGAAAATTAAAATTATTATATGCTAATATTATGAAAATATATATATTTTTTTCAAAATAACTAGGGAAATAAACTTATCGTGGAAGGAAATTCAAAGTACCCAGTTTTGTGAGTTGTGTGTTTTACACAAACTTGTTTATCTTGAAAGAGAAGATAAATCTGTGAACTGTAATTGTGCATTAAGACATTCAACCCAGTTTACAACTTCAATCTTTTCTACAATATAAGCCTATCTTTCAACATTTAAAAAAAACCACTTGATTAAACTGACCACAAACAGAAACAGAATGACTTCTTTCTCTACAAGTCTAAACAAAAGTGTGGAATCGTGCTTGTACATATATTACAACAGTGTGAGATACTATGTGCCTGATCTCTATCATAGTTAATGTTATGTTCGTGTTTAGGTTTATCCTACATCTTGTGAGCACTATGTGAATACTCAGTGATCATGCAGTAGTCGCAAACAAGGTCGACTGATCGCCGGTCATTCACTCGATAAGGAGTTTTAGGAATAAAGTAACAAACATTAATTAAAACAATTCATTGATTTTATGTGGAATACACCTTTGGGAGTCTACACTGGCTTACGTTTCTTGTTTATGCAGTTCTCTACCATTAGAATGAAAATAATGTTACGTGGGTGTAATATGAAAGAAAATAACAGCTACACGTAATTTGTGTTTACGCCAAAAGAGGAAAAGACGTGATTCAAGTTTTATTGTTAGCTAATTTTACCATTTTCATGTGGAATATATCATGTGTTTGTGTCAGAGAAGGAAAAAGTTATTCTAAAATTGTAATGATTAGCTAAATTTACCTGTTATATGAAATCATCAAAGAAAATAGATGCCTATTTAATGGAGTCTGTGTCATTGAAACGAAAGGATTATTTTATTAGCTAACTATCTATGTTCAGGCTAAATTCATCAGATCTGGAGTTATGTTGTTTTTATAAATACTGCTGTTTGATCAAGTCTAATTAGGTAACCTGTTTCTTGTGGAATCATCAAAGAAAATACCTGTTCCTTCTTGTTTATATTAAAAAGGTGAAGTAGGTAATTAAAAAGATTTATTTTTATTTTCATCAGATATTATTACAGTTAAACCATATACCACCAACATATTTTTTTAATGTTTATAGGTATATATTTTTTAAGTTAATAAAACAGAAGAAAAAAACCAAGAAAAAATGCAGGAATTTTCAAGTTGTGGATCTGCTATAAATAGTGTTAGTTTAATGCAATGTTTGTTAAATGTAATTTTCTTTTTAATTGATAAAAAATAGGTAAAAAAAATCTTTAAATTAATGTTGTAAATTGGGTATAAATAATGTTTGTTTATAGTTTTTCTTTATAAAAGATCAGCATTAAAAAAAATTAATTATCAAGTCATTATTTGAACGAATTTAGCTATATTGGCCTAAATACTGTCTGTTAGCAAGATATTTCTGTTGATAAACACAGACAAAAAAAAAATAACAACAGGCCTAGAATAAACCAATCAGGAACTGGGTGAGGTGTTAAGGCATATTAGTTGGTATATGCATAGTATATCTGTTTAACCTGTATCGGTATATACATAGTATATCTGTTTAGCCTGAATCAGGTTTTCTATAGCTTAGACTGCCAGAGCAGTATTTCTGTAGCTTAGGCTAATGAGTATATACCATTAACAATACAACAGCTCTGCTTTCACAACGAGACTGCCTCGAGTTATCATTACGTATTCAATCTACTGTTTACCTATTTGTGGGACGGACACCGGGCTGACTGGTGGACACTCGCTGGACGATGTCAATCTATTACAGTGCCTTGTTATGCACATGCTGGTGTGCGTGACACACTCGTCATCTTAAGTGGATATTCTATGTACCCAGTGACGGATTACCAAGGTGCTGTTTTGCCCAGAAAGTGAGAAATCTAGATTTTCATGCTTGTGGCTTAATCTTCGTTCTACAGCTGTCTCAGATAGTACAACTGGATTAACATTGTCTTATTTAATGTTTTCATGGTGTTCCGTCAGATTAATAAGTATTGATTTGTATGGGTCTTTAAGAAAACCAATCCATCTTTGTTTATGAAAATGTTGATTGTTTGAAAAGCACAAATTTTTCTTTGGTTAGGAGTTAAATGTTGATGGTTTAAAAAGCATGTTTTGGTTTTTTTTTTAATACAAAATAAAATAACTGTATAGCATTAATCTTTCATTAGTACTAAAAATGTTATTGTTTCAAAAAGAAAAGTGTTAATTTTGTCTGTGAGTTCAAATAGTTTGAAAATCATCATTAGTACTAATTTTTTACAATCTTTCATTAGTACTAAAATGTTCATGGTTTCAAAACTAAAGTATGAGATTTTTCCTTGAGTACAAAAAATGAAAATTGTTTAGAAATTGTCAATCTTTTTGTAATTAGTTCTAAAATATTCATTTTATTAAAAAGTATAAGGTTTTATATTTGTTGTAAAATGATAATTGTTTGAAAATTATCGATCTTTCTTTCATTAGTACCAAAATATTAGTTATAAAAATGTCAAGGTTTTTCATTAGCTGATAATTGTTTCATAATATTTTTTAAAATTAAAATTACCAAACTTAGATAACTCATAGCAATCATATTCCTATATTTTATTTATTTGGAATTGATTTTTACGTTTTGTTGGTATATCTACAGAAATATCTCGGAAACTGGAGTCCATTTCTTTGGGAGCATCTTCTATTGTCCATTATATTCACTGACGTTTGATTGACAGTTTCTTATACATACGGAATTACAAATACTTTCTAAGGTGTGAGTGTTCTTCATTTTACAACGTGACAGAATCACCCGTTCTTTGAAAAATTCATGTTGATATCATCTTCAACATAACGGAAATACCCGTATTTCAGTATTATGCTTTGGTGATCTTCTTACTACTTGACGGAATTATATATTGATATCATCTTACTTCTTAACAAAATTACCAGTATTTTGGAATTATATGGAACAGTTGATTTTATAATTTAACGGAATTACCCATACTTACAAGTTGACTGAATATCCATTCTTTCAAAAGTGTTGACTCAAAACCGGGAAAATGAGTCAAAATTTGAAAGTGTGTGGGTATGACAATAACAGGCGTCGCTCGTCATACGCGGCACCTACTCTGCTCTATGATATTCCTGATGATGATCGTCCGATTGACCACAAACAGGAACAAGCGCTGATGAAAAGTAAAAAACATCGCCAACGACGTGGATCAGTTCCTGCAACTAGAACCACGGTAGGTGAACAGTCAAGTAGTCACTTGCATATATAATATATAATACACAAACACATGCACGCTCGCACGCACGCACTCACACACACATACATCCACTTAATTGCATTCTTGATAGTAGTGTATTCCTGTTATTTGCATAATATTCTGCTTTACACAACCAGTTCTGTGCAAATATATACAAATATTTTCCTTTAATTGCTTATGCAGTTTTTTCAAAAAATAACCCTAAACCTGACCAAATCTGATATTTTTTATCAAATAATAACAAAATGACCACAAAATTGGGCCTAGCCTTATACTAATTTTAGCATCTGTTACAGGATTCAGGCTATATAGTCAAATGAATTTCTTACTTTTCTGTATGTTTCTGATTTTTGTGATCACTTGTTGATAGATGTACTATGATTTTATAACAGACACTACAGAGCTAGTCATTAGCATTTTAGGAATAATCATGTTAGTTGGATAAAATACTTGGGCAGGATGTACATTGTAAATAAGAGGATAGTACTGTGTAATAAGGGTGCAACGATACTGCCAAAACTGTATTGTGATATATAGCGATACAGCAAACCCATATTGCAATACATACTGCAGTACAGCTTGATTAATTACCAAGATGTGATAAAGCTATATTTTGATACTGTCATACTAATTACTAAACATATCTCAGGCAGGCAGACCTGTACCAATTTCTGATGAAAAAAAAGATAATATAGACACAGTAGATTTATATGTTTTAATTAAATTTTATTTTTATAACTTACTGTCATAGTCATAGGTTTTATAAAAAGATGGATACTAATTAAATAGATATATCGCGATACATGAAACCATATCGTCGTATCTATTGCATTCGGCAAATATTGCCATATACTGGTATATCGTTGCACCCCTACTACATAGGTGTCTTTACATATAGCAAATCTTTTTTTCGTCTTTTTCTTTTTTTAAATTGTTTATTACCCTCAGATAATTTGAGAGTGCCACGGTTTACATAGTGCAAATCCATTTACTTTAACCTGTAGAAAAAATATACAGCTCATAACATCCACTTTTAGCAGTTCTCTTGGGTGGCTGTTATATTAAATAAGAAATCATGTATTGTCAAGTTAAGTCCTGATTAAAATAATTTTCATTCATAACCTTCAGCAAGTGACTAATTAAAATAATTTGATTTGGGACTTAAACTTGATAATATATTTTAGTGTTTGATATTCTATTTATTATCTCAAACAAAAATGCTTTTTTTTCAATGTGAGTGAGGAACTAAAATAACTCTAAATTCAATCTAACTTTATGACATTATATTGAATATTTTCCTAATTATAGTGAGAAAATGCGTATAAAAGATAATTATATCACTTGCATTTAAAAAAAATAATAGTGACATTATATTTAATAAACATGCTTATTGGTTACCATGATCTGAGTGACCCAATGAAATGACAGATTACTGGTTATTTTTTTCTGGATTATTTTAACATGAGTAGTAATATGGATAGAATACTGGGTATTAAAAATGAACTCACCTCCAAATGTGACCATGGAACTACCAAGAGCAATGCCTGACTGCCCGTTAGGAGCGAACTGATCATCACCGGTTGGCAGCTGTATTATCAGTGTAAGTATCGCAGCTTTCCCAGAATGCAGAGGCTCCAGACATATAGCCCCTGGCTTATTATAAATCTGAAATAATATTAATAACATACAAATGAAATCTTAACTAAATACATAATGCAATTAATAATCAATATCGACTACATTCCTCATATCACAGAAGGAATTTAACATGGGAATCCCTCCTCCCTATTCTTAAGTTCACAGGCCAATCACTATTAGAAAAAAAACTATAGAGGCCACCTATGCTTCTAAAATCAAACTGAAGCATTTGAGAAAAAAATCGATTCATTTTTATTTTGTGTGAATATTACATAAATCAAATTGCAAAGTGTTATTTTGTATGAATATTACAAGAATCAGAATGTAAAATTTTATTTATGTAAATATTACGGTAATAAGATAGTTAAGTTTTATTTTATGAGAATATTACAGGAATCAGAATGCAAATTTTATTTTATTTGAATACTACATGAATCAGATAGCGAAGACTCAAGTTTAATTTTTTGTGAATATTACAGGAATAAAATTGCAAAGATTTATTTTGTGTGAAAATTTAAAAAATCAGATTCTAAAATTTATAAAAAATAATAATCCAAATGATGTCTTACATTTTTTCTTCTTCTTATAACAGGTAATTCTTTCTGATCTTTTTTCTCTGGTGTTGACTTGTCTGTTTTAGTCTCTATTTCAACAGACACTGAGGAAAATGGTCGACTTGCCATTTGTTGCATCTCAACCAGCATAAGCTACAGAAATAAAACAATTCTAATGAAGAATCAGTAAATAACATTCTTCATAAGCTGTAAAAATAAAACAAATCAATATTTAATAAATTACATATTTAATAAGCAGCAGAAATTTTAAAATTCAAATGAATTAAAATTTGTATTAGTTGTAACAAAATTTTTTTAGCTGAAATATTATTGTGTTCCAAATTATATAAATTTCCACTGAGCAATCAATTCTTTCATTTTATCCCTTTACATTTTTACAGGCTTTTCATTAAATGTAATTTCAAATTGTTCATAGCTCGTCTTGAACCACTGTTTCCCTCAATATTCTTATCTTTCTACTTGAGTACATCATAATTGTACTGAATTAACACTCACAGCAAGTGTGCTTGGACAGTTATCTATTATAATGTTGAATTGCACCTTACCCTATGTTACATTGATGCGACAGAAAAAAAAGAAGATAAAAATAGATTTAATCTTTTTGAAGTTTCAACCAGATGTCTTACTGTAACAAATATAACCAACATGGTCATATTCTATGATTCAGTTCAAAATCACGAAGTAGCAAATAAAACAAATGTGTTTAATGTTGTAACTACTGACCTGACGTCGTCTGTAGCTGTCATACTTGTGTTTTATTTTCCACAATGCAGCTGCAATCAGGAGCAGAGACAAGAAACAGCTGGAAAAAAATTACATTCATGACAACTTGTTATACATTCAAATAACAGCTGAAAGAACAATTACATGTAATTATGTACATTCGAACAACAACTGAAAGAACAGTTACATTTATTAATGTAATCATATATGTCCATATAACAGCTGAAAAACAATGACATTAATGTAATACATTACATTCAAATAACAGCAAAAAGAAAAGTTACAATAATGTAATCATGTACGTTCGAATAACAGATGAAAAGAACAATTACAAATTTAAACCTTTAATCCACAAGAAAAATACAAGTGAAGTCAAAAAAAGAAAAAAGAGAAGTTACATTCCCTGCCTAAAATGGAGCCTCCAGTTTCTCAAGAGGTTCCCCACCAGATAGGCATGCATGAATACTTAAGAGATAGATGCTAAAACTTTATCATATACACCGAGTATTGGTCCCCAAGATATAGTGATTACACTATCAGACTTGTGGCTGATAAATACTTACACTGACCAGTGGTCCTAACTAGTATACCAAAGACTGTGGTTTGTGCTATTCTGTCTGTGGGGTAGTGCATATAAAAGACCCCTGTTTTATCCTAGCCACACTAGTGTTGTGGCAGCAGTTTTATCTCATCCACTAACACTAACCTTTGTCCTGAATAGACAGACAGAAACCCGAGTTATGTGCTCAGGAAGGCGTGCCTGAACCTTAATTGGACATAAGCATGAAAATGAGTACAACCAACCAACACGGTGTATACTGGCCAATCCATGAGATGGGTGGACAGATGGGTGGACAGATATTGCCCTACTAACAAATAATACTGAAATTAGTGGATTTTTCAGGCCACAAGTCAGATGTTTCTAAAAAATCATTTATTAAAAAAAGAAAGCTATTGCCTCACTCACCTGAAGAATGTGACGAAGAAGTGAACAAGATCAATCTTTGGAAACTGAGAAAACGAGATCTGAGAAAAAAAAGAAAAACATTTGAAAATAAACATGAAACAATATGTTCAATAACATTTATACACTTGCACGATATCACATATAATGCATTAATTACCAGTTTCAAGAAACCTTTATACACACATATATCTCATATAATGCATTAATTACCAGTTTCAAGAAACCTTTATACACATATATATCTCATATAATGCATTAATTACTTGTTTCAAGAAACCTTTATACACATATATATCTCATATAATGCATTAATTACTTGTTTCAAGAAACCTTTATACACACATATATCTCATATAATGCATTAATTACCAGTTTCAAGAAACCTTTATACACACATATATCTCATATAATGCATTAATTACTTGTTTCAAGAAACCTTTATACACACATATATCTCATGTAATGCATTAATTACTTGTTTCAAGAAACCTTTATACACATATATATCTCATATAATACATTAATTACTTGTTTCAAGTAACCTTTATACACATACACCATACCAGGTGTAATCCTTTAATGACTTTTTTTTCAAGTAACCATTATACACATACACAATACCATGAATAACACATTAAGTACCAGTTTCCAGTAACCTTTATACATAATGATAATTCATTATACATCAAGTTAACATTTCCACTATAAGTATAATATTTTAAATGATCACCAATCTGAAGCCAGAATAGAGTATGGAAGTCTTATACAATATTATATCATATACTATACATAAAGTTGCAATCTCTACCACAGTAAAATATAAAATATAAGTATGTTTTAAATGATCACCAACCTGGAGCCAGAACAGAGTGTGGAATCTTAAACAATATTATATCATAGACTATACATTAAATTGCAATCTCTACCATAGTAAAATATAAGTATGTTTTAAATGATCATAACCTGGAGCCAAAACAGAGTGTGGAATCTTAAACAATATTATATCATATACTATACATTAAATTGCAATCTCAACCATAGTAAAATATAAGTATGTTTTAAATGATCACCAACCTGGAGCCAGAATGGAGTCTTGAAGTCATATACATACACAAGGAATGTCGTGTTCTGCTCTCCAGCAAATGCATAATCAGAGTGCTCAAACTTTGAGCGGAAATAGTCACAGGCGTATGTCTGAACTACATACTTTTCCAGTGGGTGCGATTCTAAAAATACACAAGAGACACATTAAATATTTACAGATGTATGTCTGAACTATATGTTTCTTTGAGAGTGAGATTCTGAAAATATATAAAACTAGAACATATTGATTTATTAATCATCGGCTATTGGATGTCAAACATTTGGTAATTTTGACACATAGTCAAGTGTGAGCCAGCTTTCAGAAGTTTTTAAACCACTGTCTTCAGTTTGAGAGTCCAATGTCCTACTACTGAACCAGAGAGGCTCACAATTTACTGTCTTATGCACAAGAAGAGACAAACAAAGAAAATATTCAGAAAATACATACCACAAGGTGGTCTGTTGGTTTTGTAAACCTGGTGAATGATGTCACTAGATGATGGAAATTCAAGGTGAAATTAACAGACATCATAAGATATGCAGTGTTTTATTCAACTTACTTGATTTAAATGTGATGTTGAGAAGAGCTGGACCCGAACAATTCAGTGTGAAGTCAACATCTCGATCTCCCTGAAATAAACAAAGTCATAGCTGAAATAAATACAATCACAGCTGATCACTTTATTCTCTTTGTGTCATATATACATGTACGATAAAAACCTATATCATTAGAAATATACATTCTATCATCATTTTGAAAAATAATGGAGCCTGACTGGGTATCTAACTTAATAACTAACTTTCAAATTATTGCTGATACTGTGCTAATGTAACTGGAACACTTTACTTGCTTTTACAGTGATTGTAAAATGGAAATATACTCTATTTTCATTTTTGATGTATGTTATCATGGATTTATAACAGCTAAATGTTAAATTAAAACCATACAACAATATATTTGTTTTAAATGACATTTAGTAGTTTCAAATACACAAAACTGAAATCAGAGTATATTTATCTCCTAGTGATATCAGTGTGTAAATCTAAAATATTCTGTACTGGTCACAAGGATTTGTCACTGTTTGGTTAATACAAAATTTCCAAAGACAGAAAGGCAAATGATGGAGCGTAGTGACAATCAAAATATAACTGGTATTATATTTCTAAAAGACAGAATTCCATCTGAAGACAGAAATTTGACATCCATGGATAAAGATGGACAAGCAAGTAAGTAAATAATGACAAATAATCACAGTACATAGTTCTGTGGTGTAAACTTGACATGCTATAAAGACTCCCAATCAGCACATGTTGAAAGCCGCACATCAATCCTACAAGATCTACTGCCACAGATAAATAGGTGTTTGTTATGAATTCGTATGTCATCAAATTTTACAAATAAAACCCTACCCATCACATAATCATTCCTGGCCTGTGAGAAATTTCAAGTAAGGAAAGCAGGATAATAATGTTTTTGTTTTATTTAATGACACTGTTAGAGCACACTGAATTATTAATCATCAGCTATTGGATGTCAAACATTTAGTAATTTATACAAGTAGTCAAGTGTGAGCCAGTCTCTAACAGGTTATCAACCACTGTCTTCAGCTTGACAGTCCGATGCAGAATAATGAAATGATAAAAGGTGGGTGCAGAAACAACCACAAATTTCTATTTTCAGGTGAGTTCAAGCAATGGGTCATTTGTAATGGAAAGGATGGCACTCACTGATTTTGGTACATTCATAAAGTTGATTTGAGTATAGAATTCATCCTCTGTTTTGGACAGGTTAAAAGTGAACTGATAATCTGTCACAAGTTGATCTGTAAAAGAAAATGCAAACAAATATAGCATATACAGTAAAGTACTCTTAAAAGAACATGCTTACAACAAACTACTGGATAGAACGGAGTGATCGTAAAGTCCTGTTTTTTCTCCCTATATATTAGTAACAAAATTTAATGTTTAGAATGAACCGTGTATAACGAATTAACTTATAAAACGAACCAAATATTTTGTCCCAAATGTCAACTTCAATGTAAATTAGTGTGTATACAGTGAACCTGAAATAGACCTAATTTTTGTTAAAGTAATCAGCGGCATTATGGACAATGTTGGCAAAACGATCACACTTAAAACATCAATCAGTGAATGGCTGCCTATGTTTACTTTGAAACATGGTGTCAATTAAGAATTAAGTTTGTAAACAGTATGTTCTTGTTTTGCTTACTAAATGTATTGTTGTATAATGGCCTGAGTGGAAATAAACTTAGTCCTTATCTTTGTTCGCATGTGTTAAGTCTTTCTCGCTTCATTGCAACTTCATTAACTTTTCAACAATATCCAACAAGAAGATTGACACATGAAACTCACTACACTAAAGTACATGTGAAACTCACTACACTAAAGTACACCAATTAGCATTAAATAATTGGATATTGTGTTTGAGGTTGGGTAACACAAATATTAGAAATTCTTGAACAGTCTTTGGTAGATGTGCAATCATGACGGACAGCAAATCATGTAAAAGTGACAGTGCCTACAATGTGTGAGACCGTGAGTAGGCATGCCCGTGTGCAACAGCCCTTCAGGTTATGAGACTGACGCTCATTAAACAGACCAAAATTATCGAATTTGTTTCAAAACGTGAATGACAACACTTATTTTATTCAAAATATTTTATTTATGAATTTGTGCTAACAAATTAATTGTTTAAAGAAAACATTTCTTGTGTTTCAATTTGAATTATCCAAAATTGCGGCCAAATTTACTCTTTAGCAAAATGTGTACAGCAAACTACTGCTATAATGAACCAATAGTCATGGTCCCTTGCAGTTTTTTGAAAGAGTACTGTACACATTAATGCATTTTGGAATAATTACATTTAAAAATAGAATTTCTTGCCTCGTCCATCCCCTGCTCTCTCCTACAACTCAAGTTTCTTAAAGTTTGAAACATTAACTAAACCTTTAGGTGTCCAAACTGTAAAATAAATAACTTTTATTCACTAATCTAAAAAATAAAATAACACTAAATAGTCATATAAATTTTTCTTTCTTATTAAAACATGGTACACAGAATGGAATATAAATGAATATGACAGTATTTAAAACTATAAGCTAATTTGCAAAATAGTCAAAAATGTGATTTCTATGTTAAATAAGTTGTGTTTTTGAACATGAACAAGAAGCTGCACATACTCTACACAGACTGATCTACTCACAGTAACAGGTTCCGCCAGACTTTGGGTCACCATAATACTTGTGTATATCATCACATCTGAAATCAGAATATATACATTACTCATCCAACAAAAATAAATAATTCTCCATCGTATCTGTAACAAAATATATCTTAAGTGTACCTTTTATCAATTGTAATAATAAATTGTAACAATAAATTGAAACAATTTAGGAAATTTCAGTTGAAAGAAACACTTTGAAATAGATATTAAGAATTTTTTTTGTTTTTAATGTGTACATTTTATATATCTAATATGAAAACTCCTATTTAATAACATAACGGTATGGTATGAATGTGTTTTGCACACAAACAATTTAGCATGCTCATATTTTCAGTATAATATAATTATTATGTCAAATAAATTTTACTTGTCGCATTTTTGTCCTGTAACTCCACGGGTTCGGCAGAAACAGCTTCCTGATTCTCGATCACAAGTGTCAGCTTGGCCGTTACATGCACATGCTGCAATATAAACATACACAATCATAACAAATCAAATAATTAAAGAGGTATTTTACAAAACTTGCTAGGTATATATAAAGTCTGGGTTTTTTTGTTGTACTTATTTTTGTACTTATACGCTCTCCCGGACGTACATCTTAGCTTCCTGTGTTGTCTGTTTTGGACAGGATTTACTGTTAGTAGGAGAGACAAAGTCCACTGCTGCTACACCAATGCTGATACTCTTATCGATAAGCAGCAAGAGATTTTTTATATGCACTAACCAATAGACAGGAAAGCACAAATCACAACCTTTGATAAACCAACTGTTACAGTTCAGTAACATATCAGATCTGGGTGTGTGGGTGGATGGCGGGGGTCGAGTATTTTTTTGTTTATGTTTTCCAAGTGGAAGGATGTTAAAATTAACAATCACCCATCACATTTGGCCCACTCACCCCTTTTGGAAATTCTACATCCATGCTAGAGGCACTGATTTTCCGTTTCTGATTTTCCCCTTTTCAATTTCAGAATTTAACAAATTCAGTAAATATAATTTCATTTTGTGTTCCATTTCAATATTTTCCTTTAAATATACATACACACAGAAAAATAAAAACAAAAAAGATTTTTTTTTTATGAATTGAACCTTTTTAATACGCCATGCCATTGACTTTGGAAATTCTTGTTTTTTGCGAAAATCTTCAAATATAATTAGAATCGATCACACAATTTTTTTTACTTTAACTGTATAATTTATTTACCAAACGTGAAAACCAATTTTCATTATTTTAAATTAAAATGAAAATTATAAATAAATTGACCCAAAATATGTTTTAATCTTTAACTCACGTAATTGTCAGATAATATGAGCAAATTCTTTTTAAAAATAACATCTGGTTTTCTCCGTAAAAATCTACAGAAGCATATGAACTGGTGATTGTCTGCACCAAATTAATTTGGCGTAACACGTACAGATAACAGTGAAGTCATGTATCGAGTATTTTTGTTTTTAAAATGCGTCTGGAAAATCTGTTTAATTAATAAACTGTGCTATTTGGAATTAAGTAATCATTATAATGTTTTTGGAGAAAATCGGGAATTCCATTTCTGCGATTCCATCCACGTTTCCATTATCACAGAAAATCAGTGCCTCTACCCTGCCTGCGGTTAAACCTGTCTTAATCAGACAAGAAAATAATAAATCATGACTGTAGAACTGGGGGTAGGGGCTTATGGGCACGTGCCCCTCACTTGCCAGTCTTTTTTTTTAACACATTAGTGTTTGCCATTGTAACCAAAATCTGATATATAGTTTGTAACCGATCTGTCAGTGCACCCCACCTCCCTCCCAAAGTCGTTCCTACGGGCCTGTAAATATGGCCATTATAAACAGATCACTATGTACAAGATACAATACAAGAATTTGTACTACAAAGGAACATATTTAAATGGCTTTTGACAGCAGGTGCCAGTTATATAGAGATCCTTTTATATCAGATTCAACTCTACAGTAATAAACTGATTTAATACACTTAACACCTACCTGAACAATTGCCACCATTTCGTGGGTTGCCATAGTAACCATACCGACAGTATTCACAATGGGTACCTAAAAATAAAATCATAAATAAGAACAAATATCTTTCAAGTTTCATGTCAATCAAATCTATCTATTACTTAGTTCACAGTTTATAAGCATACACAGGGATAAAATTATACAATATATAACAAATAAAATATTTACATGTTTCAGCCACTAGCCTTTATTAGAAAGCAAACTATTCATCTGCAGGCACTACATATTGGAGCTTAACATTATCTAGATAACAATCCAATATAACCTATAATGGTGTGTGTGTGTGTGTGTGTGTGTGTGTGTGTGTGTGTGTGTGTGTGTGTGTGTGGGGAGTGGTTGTAAAAAATAAAATAAATACAAAATTAATATAATAAAATATTAAAAAATAAAATATTCCTAAAAAACCCAAGCAAACAGCAAGAAATATTTTAAACATGGATCTTGATATTTTAACCTTAATGAAACAGAAATATGAGTTTTACTTTTATTCATACTGATACATCTCAGAAGAGAAACAAACTGATTTATTTACCGTTAGTTAGGTGGTTACAGTGTTCACAAATATCTGTTCCGTTGATACAAACACTGTGTCCATTGCACTGACATACTGAAAAAACAACAAACATAAACTGAAACATGTTGTATCATTTCCATTTAAAAACAACACAAACTGAAACATAGTGTACCATTTCCCTCTAAAAACAACACACACTGAAACGTGTTGTACCATTTCCCTTTAAAAACACAAACACACACTGAAACATGTATTATTCCACAACAAAAACAACACAAACACACTGAACCACTTTATACCATTTCCCTTTAAAAACAACACGAACACAAACTGAAACATGTGGTACCATTTCCCTTTAAAAACAAATACACTGAAATATGTTGTACCATTTCACTTTTAGAGATATACATTTTAAAAAACATCACAATTATTGCACATATCTTTAAAAAAAAAGCTATAACAGATAATTATTATTATTACTTTTTTTAAATGACTTAAATGGACCTTTAAGGAAGAACCATCTTTCTGCTGGATATTTTAAATATCTCTGTTAATATGGTTTGATTTTAAATTTTAATCATATTTTTAAAACTTTATTGTCCAAATCCAGGGCAACAAGAACAGGTGGTCAAAATCACAAAAAGTTAATATTAAAAAAACATTATTGTTATTTTAAATCATTTATTCTCAGATCCCCCATTTCACTGCAGCCTGTCCCAGTCCAGGGGAACAAGTAGTGACCATGACCACATGTTAATATTATTTTAAATGACAGACTTACTTGGACATTTAAGGAAAAACCATCTTTCTGCTGGACACTTGAGAAAGTCAACAAAGTACTTGGTACCATTACGTGACACGGGACCCTTGTTGGCTCCTTCAGTACACTTTCCGAGACCCGTGTCTCCTGGGTCGTTACACCAGCCGCACATCGGGTGAGCTTGGCATGCCTCACAGGAGTACAGACCAGAGCAGCGAGTTGCTAAATGAAATAAATATATCATCAAATATCAGAAGAGAAAATAATTTGATAAATTCAGTTGAGTTTCTAGTGCAGTTAGTAACATAAACAACTTTAAATAACTAACCAAATATCAAGAGCCAATATTTCAAAATCTGATGTAATAAAATAAAAATTGGGTTGACTGGCTTTCAAAATATAAATAACTGGTGATTTGGTTATATTAAATAATTTTATGTAGAAGACAACTTTAAAAAGAAATATTTTGCTAAATAAAGTATCTATAAAGTTTCCAACTTTCAATTTCAAAATGTAATGTTGACCAACTGGTAGTTTATGTAGACTAAACAGTTAGGAAACCAAAACAGAAGCAAAATGCTGAGGCTTAAAAAATAACGATGTTCATCTTCTTGTGACTAGGACTAACAGCTTAGTGTGAATAAATTATTACATTGCAATCTATCCAAATGCATATATGTCTAACCCAGAATCTGTCAAAACCAAATTGTAAATTAAGTAAACTCAAAACAAACTCAATTTTTAACCACTGCTCTTAATAAAATTAAAAGAAAATGTTTTAATAATGAAATGATAATTAGCCCAAAATACTATCATAAACCTTTTTTAATTTGATCATACATTTGTGGATATCATGATATCTCTGACAGGAAACAGTCTATTGTTATGACCAATTGCTATTAGAAAATGAAATATAAATAGTTTATCATTTTTCCTCAACGATAACCTTCACATTATGCTTTTTATTATTTAGGGATGAGAATGGCAATTGTGAAAAAAAGTCTGAAAAAGTAATCGTGAAGATGTGTTCACGTCACATGAGGGAAAACTGAGATTCCCCATGAAATTAATTCAATATAGATGGCACTTTATTACTCATCGGAATTCTACAGTTTTCACCGACAGTTCCAAGTGATTATTCAGTAAATACAGTTTAGGTGACACTTTGAAAAACCAGCCTAACGTTCAGCAGAGGCTAGCATTCGCAAAAGATGCGTACTCACTTCACTGGTCCCAAATGATCTCATTGGATTTAACATGAAGCGCATCAAAAACTAGTCTAGCTTGCTGGTCGGAAAAAAGTAAGAATTCTGCGAATCCACGGAAAATTCTCTTTCCTGATTATTATATTAATACATTGTTTATACACTGACCTGGACATTTGAGATCCTTGGTAGTCCATTCAGTACACTGACCATACGGGAATGAGGCGACGTACGAGTTGGTTTCCACACACTGGTTCATGTTGCTGCACCACATACATGACTTCTGTGTGCAGTTCTCACACGACGTATGAACAGAGCATGGAGCCTCACACTTTGCAGCATGCACAGCTGAATTCCCATCCAGTTGTCCTAATGTTGCTTTAAACAATATCAAAATTAAACCACATTTCAAGAACTGTGATTTGCATAAATACTTTCCTGCACAAGAAATTTTAACAACGGTTTAAAAGTAATTCAGATTACATGGTTTTGAACTCTGGTAACTGACATTCAGTTTAAACACAAATTCAATCTGTAAGTGAATTTCAAGTTGCATTTTACATATTACTATAACCTTTTTCATGTTCAGAATCTGAATATTCTTAATTGTTGTTAACACAGTACATATGTATGGTATGTGTAAAAAAATAAATAATTTATTAACAAAATTATTATTCACTGTCTAGCACTGATATAGTCATTATATTATGGTGATATAGACTACATGTATATCAGTGCTAGGCAATGCATAAAAAACTTCATAAATTTCATTATATTTCCTCCCTTGGTACCAAAGACCAATTATTATTAATAAAATTTAATGTTATTTTTCATTTTATACAGTTGCAGTTTTCAGATCCGTCCTCGAACACTACATTAGCATACACAAAATGTCATTTTGGGGGGATTTTGATTAACATTTTAAGGATTAATTTAAATTTGTACTCCAGCTTTTACTTGTCAATCTCCAATAATATACTGTGTATGAATGAGAAAATCTTGTTTTCATCAACAACAAAAAAAAGACCTCAATGATATTTAAATCGTCATTAGATCTTCCCAGATAAATCACAAAGTAAATTCCATCAAAGATATTAATACTCTACCAACTAAATATTGAGGTTTTAAAAAATATATAATGGCTACATAGAAAAGTATAAAAATTTACCAAATATATTAACACAGCATTCTTTGCCTTGCTGACAGTTCCATACACACAGGTCTTTGCGGTAGCAGGCTGCACAGTTGTGAATACCTGCACACCCCATACTGAGGCACTCGTCCATGGGCTCGGTCGTATGCTAATGAAAAATCACACAGCTGCAATAGTACTCTGTACAATTCCAAACAGCTTCCATGCTTTTTCTTACTTACAAGGACTATAGAAAGGCTTGCAGTCTAGAAAGCTTAGTGCATAGTGCGTGGGTTTGAGAGACATTTCAAACAATGTGGCTAACAAATACATGAATTAAAAATTATTTAAAAGAAGAAGTGGGGTAAGGTGATGATCCAGTTTTGCCAGTTTCCACAGTAGTCTTCACCAGTTTTAGGTGGTAAGCATAATCTTTTTATCTTTTATCCCCCCCTTTTTAATGATATATCTAGAGCGCATTGATATATTAATAACCTGATGTTGGATATTAAACATTTGGAAATTTAGACAGTCAAGTATGAGCCAGCCACCCATGGGTTTTGAACCACTGTCTTCAGCCTGAGAGTTCAGTATCCTACCACTGGTTCACTGAGACTTGGTTAGCATTATCTTGGTGTAAGAGATTTTTTTTTTTTATCTTTCTCTTAATAGATACATGTAGGTAGTTACCGGTATTTTGTTCACATGTGTACACAATGTTTTATGTAAAATATATCTACATCACCGTAAAATTGAAATATCTGTACAACTGATTCTACTACTGTAACAAGATGTAATTTGTTGCCAAAATTTTAAAGGTTTTTATATAACTGTTTATGCAAATCAAAATAGGTTATGTTAATTATTTTGACATAACCTATTTTCCGGTTATGCAGATTTTGAATTTGTGCATGCCTGCATGTCCAAAATAATTACAATTTTCTAGAAAAACAGCTAGATGAAAACACTTAACAATAACATAGATATTAACATCTATAATACTGACTAATAGAAAACACTTAACAATAACATAGATATTAACATCTATAATACTGACTAATAGAGCTTGAAATTTACTACTTGCAGTTACTGGCTTCAATGGTATTGGCATCACGATTAGGATAAACAAGAGGTACAATGCTTTTATTTGTTACTACACATATTTGAAAGCTGTATTACATTGAAATGTCTCACACACGTAACACTGCCAGGTGCCTAGTGCAATACAAACCTTTTAGACCCTGTATGGGATAGTTACAGCTTGTTCGATCCCAGATACAGCGGCCACTGATACAAGCTGGACAAGAGTGCAGCAGTTCACAGCCGAGATCCGTACAGTTAGTGGCAGTGTCACTCTACAAAGCAAAGGCATGCAGTTCACACAATAACTAAAAAATAAATTTAAAAACAAAAAGTAATAAATAAAAAATAAATAAAATAGAATGAATAAACTAAATAAATACATAAATAAATTTAAAAAAAAATCAATCAATTTAATCAAATAGAATATCTTGCAAAAAAACAAACCCCAAAACCCACAAACTTCTGAAGATTAAGATCATACATCAAAATCAACTAATAGTGCCACCTAGCACAGTTAGCACTACACGTATGACTATCTGGTTCCAGAAGCTGAATATCAAGATAAATAAATAAATGTAGAGTACAAGTGTTATTTTATCCTCTGGCTGTAAATTACTGAGTGTCACTGTGTTTCTTTACCTGATGGTGGCAACATGGTGTTTTGTATTTAGGTCCTAAATGTTATCCCGTCTAACTACATTTCACACAAATTGTGAACACTCAAAGAAAAACATTGGTTGCTTAATGACACCCCAGCAATTGTTTATTTTTAATGACACCCCAGCACATTGTTTATTCAGTGGCTATTAGGTGTCAGTCATATGGTGTTTTATGACTCATGGTCTTTAAAGGAAACCCACTACTGCCACTATTTCTGATTAGCAGCAAGCAACCTTTTATATGTGCATACCTCAGCCTTTGACAAAGTAGTTGTGGACCACTGGTCGTGAACACACAGTCAACATAATACAGATCATAGTTGTATTTTTGGATTTTAATCTCAATTTATCTTTTTAAAAAAATATATAAATACATTTTAAATATTTAATAATAAAAAAAGAAGTTTTACATAGGATAAAAGCAGACTGGCTTAAAAGACACTATACTGTAGAGTGTGAGATATTTGTTTGTGCTGAATGTTTATTATAAATTATTATTAACACTTACACACAACAACATTTAATTACAAATTGTTATTTACAATCACAGAAGCATGTTACGTG
>JAULBS010095434.1:0-16790 GCA_032355785.1 Symmetromphalus regularis | reverse complement strand
GTTATATTGCATACTTGCTGATCACAATACATACCGCTATATGACGATATACCACTACCAGTATACCGTTATATCGCATACTTGCTGATCACAATACATACCACTATATGACGATATACCACTACCAGTATACCGTTATATTGCATACTTGTTGATCACAATACATACCGCGATATGACGATATACCACTACCAGTATACCGTTATATCGCATACTTGATGATCACAATACATACTGCAATATGATGATATACCACTACCAGTATACCATTATACCGCATACTTACTGATCACAATACATACCGCGATATGACGATATACCACTACCAGTAATACGGGAGTATACTGTTATATTGCATACTTGCTGATCACAATACATACCACGATATGACGATGTACCACTACCAGTAATACGGGAGTATACTGTTATATTGCATACTTGCTGATCACAATACATACCGCGATATGGTTTCGTGTATCGCAATATATCAACCTAATCAGTATCCATAGATAAAAACTATGACTTTGACAGTAGGTATAAAAATAAGAGTTAAACTTAATTAAGACATATAAATCTATTGTGTCTACATATATATTCTCTTTTTTCATCAGAAATTGGTACAGGTCTGCCTGCCTGAGATATGTTTAGTAATTAGTATGATAGACAAAATATGACTTTATCACATCTTGATAATTAATCAAACTGTATTGCAGTATATATTGCAATATGGGTTTTTTGTATCACAATACAGTGGAATAGGAAGGTACCAAAAAATGAGGGTGAGGGGTTCGCACACTGACACATACATATATTTACATTACATCAAATGATTAAATATATATACGAAATATCTAAAAAGTGAGGAGCACTTGCCCCTCTTGCCCCACCCTCACCCCCGCTTCCTACGCCCGTGTAATATATTGCAATTTACTGTTTTGACCGTATCATTGCACCCCTATCAGTTAGTATGTATGAGTACAAACCCGTAGGTCTACATAAATAAAGGGTTTTGAATGCAGATTACAATCTGGGACGAATTACTCGGCTCACATGAAAGAAAGCACACTGGCTGTTATAGATCGGCCGAGGCTTCGAGCCACGTTCTCACTCATTTCACTTGCAGCTGTTAGTCGCATAACGCTCGCCACAATAAATATAACACGCTGAATAATCTAGATTAGTGTTAACAGGAAACATACAGCTTAGTTAAATCTCATGACACATTCTCTCGGACAAACTACATGTATTTAATTTTAAGCATATGTATCCATGGGTTGAATGGGTACGAGAGTAGTGGATCCAGAGGTGGGTCTAGGGGGTCTGCACCCCCCTTTTCTCGTATTTTATATATATATATATATATATATTTTCTGATAAAGGTTGGTAGAGGGAGTTAATTCAGTATGTGGGATTGACTGTACAGACATAATCGGCTGATATTAACTATGACCGTGCACATTTAAGAGATGTTTTAAATTTACATTCAAACACACACATACACACAGACCACACATACACCAATACACACAGACACCATACACAGACAGACAGTCACACACAGACAGTCAGTCACACACAGACAGTCAGTCACACACAGACAGTCAGTCACACACAGTCAGTCACACACACACGCAGACAGTCAATCACACAGACAGACACACACACACAAGCAGATTCAATCAATATTTCTGACATACCTTATCAAGCTTCATTTTCTTCACTGGCAGCCCTATTCCGTCTTCCACTTTGGCATTGAATTCATAGGGATCTGGCATGGGCTGTTCCCGTTTTATCTGAACCGTATCCGCCACTTTCGGTTCCATGGAGACCTGACTGAAAAGTACATCCAAGCCATTACTGACACTGACTGACGAACCTGTGGCACCATTTGCCAAATTTTCACATTTTATCTTGTCTTTTCCTTTATCCTTTTTGTGTGTTACCTTAACTTTAGGCGACTTGTCTTTATCCACCTGTGGTGAATGTTTTACACCTTTATCCATTGAAGCACCGTTAGAACATGTATGTACACTATTTGTAGTATCCGTTACACTAGTGGGTTTCGAACCATCCTTGTCCGATTTTACAGATTCCTGAGATTTTCCGTGGTCGTTTTTCTGGTTTAATCCTTTTCGTTTGATCTTCATTTTTAAGCCTCTATCGACTGTAGATGTGTGTTCAACAGAACTCATTTTTTCTTGCACATTCAAAGGGAGTTGGACACACGCGCATGCACCACGGTACTCTGTCTAGCCCCAGCTCTAAAAGCCAGAGCGCCTGTCCCCAGGCAGAAATACACGCCTGCATTCAACTGGGACGATGCTGTAATTTCTACAGTGAAATGTGTTTGGTGGTCATTAACTTTATCAGCGGGTAAAACCAGCTACAGAGGGCAATGTATCCAGGTCATGTTCTGAAAAAAAGAAATGATAAGTAGCTATTAACATATACTCAATAAGAAATGGAACACTGTTGTACGAAATGTATAACATTAACTGACTGGTGAAATGTACAACATTGTTTGGTTAATCATATGTTCCACTTTATTTAACAATGAAATCATTTTTTTTCTCTTTATAATATGTGTAGGCTGGAATATGAATATGTTCACTAGCATGTGTTTATTTAGTGGCTATTAGATTATCTAAAAAAAAAAAAATGAAATGTTTTTGTAACTTCATATTCAAAAACATTCAGCAATAATAATTTTAAAAGTTATTTCTGTAATCACATTTTCTGCTGTATTTAAAAAAGAAATGCTTTTTTCTACAGCTGTAGAGCATGTATAAGCTGCCAAATGTTTAAAATAAATTTACCAGCTGACAGAAAGACAAAAAATAGAATGATATATGTATATTTGTAATCTAACGTTCCACTGTAATTTACAATAAAATACATTTTAAAATGAATTTACATTTACTGTCTGGTTATTAAATATTGGCGAATAAAAACTTTTCTTTCTTTTTTTGTATCTTTTATATAATGCATGGTCTGTGTGTATTTTACGGTGAAATATATGTTTGCAAACATGTGTATGGTTTCCCAGGAGAGTGAGATACCTAATGGAGATAACATGTTCATTGGTTGCTTGCCGAGAAAGCCTTCAATGTACAAGTGAAATCGACACTGCAATAACCAGATTTTACAAATTTACTAAAAAATACTTTGTTTTTATTTCCATTTATAAAACTAACAAACTGGGAGGAGGCAGATACTTTTCTCTTTTCACTCTCTCTCTCTTGCTCCTTTTCTTTTTACTACATTTATTTATTTATGAAGTAGTATTAAAAACAAACTGAAAAAGGCATATTCTCTCTCTCTCTGTTCCTTTTATAAAATTTATTTATGAAATAAGTAGTACTAAAAAGAACTACCTCTCTCTTCTTTTTATTACATTTATTTATGAAATAGGTAGTACTGAAAACAAGTCTCTCGCTCTCTTCTTTTTATTATATTTATTTAGGAAATAGGTAGTACTGAAAACAACTCTCTCACTCTCTTCTTTTTATTATATTTATTTAGGAAATAGGTAGTATTAAAAACAACTCTCTCACTCTCTTCTTTTTATTATATTTATTTAGGAAATAAGTAGTATTAAAAACAACCCGAAACCACTGTGGCCCTGGGCAGTGAGTGGAAAAACATTATTTAGGAATAAGCCAGACCAATTCACATGTCTGGTTTGTGCTTTTAGAATGTCGCATATAATTAGATAATAGTGCATATAACAACATTACAGAACTGTAAACAATAGTGTTATTACAACATGAAAATGTACATGTGTACAATGCATGCACCTACTCTTTGAGTACAATTCAATTTGTTCTTTCATATGTTTTGTTCTCATAGTTGACAATGTGATATATTTCAAAGGTTGGGAAAAAATTTGTTTTTATTTCACACCATTAGAACACATTGATTAGTTTATTAATCATCAGCTAATAATCTGGTAATTCTGACACACAGTCATCAAAGGAAACCTGCAAAATTTGTTTATAAAAAGTAGTGCCCCCCCACTCCCTAGGATTTTGGTCAGGGTATGGCCCTGTCTTCCCAATCATTCCATTTAAGTTAGATTTTTAAATCTACAAAAAAATTAATAAATAAAAAATGTTAACACTAATTACATTCAAGCTGTCAAAACAGATACTTTCAAATTACATTTCAATTTGTAAAAATTTGTTCTTCACTTTTTAGACAAGTATTAGTAAGTATGTCAAATATTTTTCTTCTTGGGATGACCTAACAGTAACCATGTTTGGTTGTTTAAAGATGCCACAAAAATAAATCATTATAGTTAAGGGACACTGACAAAGTTATTCAAGGGATTACTGAAAGGTGACACTAATTTAACACAAATAAGTTATTGTTCTGGGGCAGACCTACTTATAACTGGGAGAAATCATTAAAAAAAAAAGGAACAGAAACAAATTATTGTTCAGGGGCAGATCTAGTTATAACTGGGAGGGTTTTTAAAAAGGAACAGAAATAAATTACATTGTTCAGGGTCAGATCCAGCAATTGGGTTTTAAAAAAGGAAATACATTACATTGTTCAGGGGCAGATCCAGTAACTGGGAGGGTTTTTAAAAAAGGAACGGAAATACATTACATTGTTCCAGGGGCAAATCCACTTATAAATGGGGGTTCTTAAAAAGGAACAAATAAATTAAACTGTTCAGGGTCAGATCAAATTATAACTAAGAGGGTTCTTTAAAAGGACAGAAATAAAGTATTGTTCAGGGCAGAACCAATTATAACTAGGAGGGTTCTTAAAAAGCCATACATGGAAACTGTAGTTCCATTGTAGAACTTTAAAGAAGGACTACTTGGGGAGACACGGATTTATAATACTCTACCCCCTGATGTTTGTGTTGAGAGGTTCATTACGGCAATAATGAAATTGGAGTACTGTTGCCATATCAAAGGACTGAAATAAACAGTCGCCTGGTCGTCAATGGCTAAAATATTTATGACATGTTACAAATAATATTGCTAATCATTTAACTCGACTCATCCATGTAGATCTATAATTTAGGAAATTTGCCTCGAGAACAAGACATCGTTTTAACCCCTTATATCTCGTTAAACATCTGACTCCACAGTCCTTTTGTTTACAAATCTCTTAGATATCAAATGTCACTGGTGCCAGCCTTGGTGGCGACTCTTGACTGTTAGGTACTGGTGGGATCAAATCTCAGTCAAAGCATGGTATTTTTGTGTTATCTCAAAAAAAGTAAAGTTTTATTTTATTTAACAACACCTCAAGAGCACATTGATTATTATCTTATCATCGGCTATTGGACTTCAATCATAGAGGAAACCCGCTGCCGCCACATAGTCTACTCTTTTTGATAAACAGCAAGCAGTCTTTTATATGCACATTCCCACCGACAGGACAGCACATACCATGGCCTTTGATGTACCAGTGGTGGACTACTGGTTGGAATGGAAAATAGCCCAAACAGCAAATGGATCCACTGAGAAGGATCGATCCTACGACTGTCTGATTCACAGGCGGATTTTTTTTTTATATCTCATTACTGACTCCAAACCAGAGTCAGTGCTACACAATGTTCAGTGGGTAGTGGTCCAGAACATATTTATCAAAAACTGTCGTTATAAGTTATCCTGTCTGTGGGATAGTGCATATAAAAGATCCCTTGCTGCTTATCGGAAAGAGCAGACACGAACTCTCAATCTGATGACAATGGTTCAAAACCCATTGGAGGCTAGTTCATACTAGACCACACGTCAAAATAACCAAATGTTTGACATCCAATAGCCGATGATTAATAAATCAATGTTCTTTAGTGGTATCGTTAAACAAAAACAAACCCCAAAAAGCTATTTAAAAAAGCACTTCTTTCAGTTTAAATATCTCTTGTCTATTTCTTTCGTGTTCAATTTCTGTTTTGTTTTTCTCTTCCAGTTTAAAAAAAAAAAAAAATTCAAAATCATATTACATTTACATCAGAAAATGAATACACAAAATCTATTAATTAGAATCCCTAAAGTTATTAATTAATGTATATTTCTTATAGACAACAGCATATACCAGTCTGATAAACTGGCTATTGACGTGAAGATTTAGAATGTAGCCAGATAAAAAAATATATTAACTGATTAAATAAAAAGAGCTTGGCCAGACTTCTCAAAACAAAATCAGACTTGTGTGTTCAGCCAAGTATAAATGAACTCCCGTACACAGTAGGGAAATACCATACACATTCCACAAGCCTTAAATATGTTCATGTCGGCCCACAGCCATCGCATAGAAACTAAACTATTTCAACTATTTCATGTAGTTAACGCTTCATAGCAACATGTTATTAGATGGCAGTAAAAGTTAAAGAAAATAAAAATACTGAAAAAAAGAAGTTTAGGCTAACTTGTTAATGATGTTTACTTTTAGTATTAATTTATCTATGAAATGGCAATTAGTCTATCAATGTTTTATCCACAATGTACAAAATAATAGGGGTGCAATACAGGGGTATATTGCAATACGGGTCGAGTGCAATACATACCATGATATGGTTTTGTGTATCATGATATATATCTACCCAATGATTATTTGACAGTAAGTTATAATAAAAGTTAAACTTAATTAAAATATATATATATCTACCGTGTCTGTGTATTATTTATTTTCACCACAAATTGGTACAGTCTGCGTGAGATATATTTAGTTATTAGTATGATAGTATCAGAATATGACTTTATCACATCTTGGTAATTAATTAAACTGTATTGCAATATGTATTGCAATATAGGTTTGCTGTATCGCAATATATTGCAGTACAGTTTTGACCATATCGTTGCACCCCTACAAATTAACCCATTCATATTTTAGTCCATATACAGATAATTAACATTCATGTTTCAGTCCATACAGATTTTTTTTTTCTTGGTTTGTTTTGTTTAACAACCCCACCTGAGCACATTGATTTATTTATTAATCATCGGCTACTTGATTATCAAACATTTGGTTATTTTGACACAGTCAAGTGTGAGCCAGCTACCAATGAGTTTTGAACCACTGTCATCAGTTGGGAGTCCCACGATCTACCACTGGACCATTGAGACTCACCCATACACAGATAATTAACATTCATGTTTCAGTCAATACACAGATAATTAACATTCATGTTTCAGTCCATATAGAGATAATTAACATTCATGTTTCAGTCCATATAGAGATAATTAACATTCATGTTTCAGTCAATACACAGATAATTAACATTCATGTTTCAGTCAATACACAGATAATTAACATTCATGTTTCAGTCCATATAGAGGTAATTAACATTCATGTTTCAGTCAATACACAAATAATTAACATTCATGTTTCAGTATATATAGAGATAATTAACATTCATGTTTCAGTCAATACACAGATAATTAATATTCATGTTTCAGTACATATATAGATAATTAACATTCATGTTTCAGTCCATATACAGATAAGTAACATTCATGTTTCAGTCCATACACAGATAATTAACATTCATGTTTCAGTCCATACACAGATAATTAACATTCATGTTTTAGTCCATATATTGACAATTAAAATTCATGTTTTAGTTTATAAAATTGTAATTAACCCATTAATATTTAGTTCATAAATGGTAATTAGCACATTAATATTTAAAAATAAATGGTATTTAACGTTTTAATATTTAATCTATGAAAAGATAATTAAGATCGCTGTATTATGGCCTGCCTGCATACTATCACGAAATGGGATGACTTGAATGTGAACATAAAAAGTATGGTAATTTAAGAAAACAAAATATGTAGCTATTATCATTATTATTATCAAACATCTAGTAGTTAGTGGTCCAGTGGGAAATAGGTAAATATAAAATTTCGTATATCGATCCCAATAATTGCTTAGTTAGCTATTCCCATAGCAATTCTATTCATGATAATCACGTATTTACAAAGAATGTAAAATCCATGAAATGAAATAAACATTATAACTGTTGTATGTGGTAATGTAGATCACTTCTATTAAACCCAGCGTTAGAAAAAAAGAAAAAAAAGTTAACAAGTTTCGATAGAATGTAAACGAATCCAATCTCTTGGCTAAGATCCAAGTAAATTCCTTACTCCGACGAAATGAACAAGCACAACGGTCGTTTCCACAGCCTTTTTAAAACCGAGCTATTTCCTATCTCTCTGCTATTGCTATCCCAATTGACTGAAAAACGAAACACACAAACCATTTCATTGCCGAAACGACACAGCCAAAAGTTAATCCATCGGATCAGTAAATCCAGTCGATGTATATTAATGTTTCATATCCACTGGCTAGGTGAAAACTACAAGTTGTACGTTAAAAAAAATAAAACAACGCTAACAAAATAAATGTTTCACTTGTGTCAACTGCAACGCGTACCAGGTTATACTAAATTTACCAGCCTCGCAGTACCTCCTCCCAAGAACATCCTTTGTTCAATTTCACCCTCGTGATTGACAGCTCTCTGCTTTCATTGCTGGCCCAAGCTCCGCCTCCTCGAGCCGCGGGTGGTCACACTCGGTCAATCAGTTCAGCTCGTAATAAAATATGTCCTCTGTTGCTCACGAATATTGCGTGTCGGGAATTTGCTATGAATGTAGCGAGAAATATCACACCAAATACACAATGGCTGACGTCTAGAGTAATTAGCCACATGGCGCGGAATACATTTATTTAATGGTATAATTTGTTTTAAAGGAAGAAGATAAAAAATTGAAAAAATATATAATTTTATTATCATGTACGTTTCAGTTTATAATTAATTTTGTTTGTAAATGACGCATTAAAAAACCCGAACATTAAACGATTAACTGTCGACGTTGCTATTCCCCAGTAAAGAATGATTATTTTAGAAAACATCTCGTTCTCTATCGAGTAACGGTGTATTACCGATGTCAATTCCATAATCAATGAGTGTATGTTAAAAACAGTGAAATAAATAACATGCCTTCAACGCAGAAAACAGTCAATTTCGTGTGCTTCTCTCTACGCTCACTAGCAATCGACGTTTCTTGGGTTCTTGCTCGCGAAGAAATCGATAGCCCAGCTTACACTATGCAATCTGCCACGATTTCTATAAACACAACGCGCCGGTAACCCGTTTTCTGTTAAACAAGTATGTTTGCCAAAAACAACTTAAAACAATTTATTATATTAATGGTAATTAATCATTAATACATTTTGAAACATTTGCCATGTATAATAATTAAATTATCAGGGAAGAATCGATGACTTTTCGTAGGAGAGGTAAATTCTGGAATCAAGATATAAATTGGACCATATTAGAGTAGGCGCGGATTTGGGGTGGTGGTTGAGGCTAAATACTGATTCTTTTAATTCGCAGCTTAAACATCTTCTGGATTTGAAACTTCAAAATGTAATCCATGGGCTATCCAGGTGGTGTAATTAACTTTGGACTCCCCACGACCATTATCAAAAATCTTTCAAATATCTTTGTGTACTTAATTATAAAAAAAAGGGATAATTATTATTGGTTTGTTGTGTAGTTATAAATAAACAAGCTATATAACACCAGGGCCGTACCATCCGGACGGGGGGGGGGCAAGGGGCAGTTACACCCCAGAGAATTTCACTTATATTTCTTTTTTCTTTCATTTTTTTCTTCAGAAAATAACATACACATCTCAGAGTTGAATTTGTATAGTGTTTAATTCTATGTATTTTGCATTCCTCCGCACCCCCTAAACTTCTTGAATGTTTCGCGTCCTCGGTACAAATTTATTTTAAAAAGTCCCCCTCAAACCCCTAGTATTTTGATTAGGGTACGGCTCTGAACACACGTATTAAACATTAAAAAGTGATGGAAAAAGCAGAACGAAAACATTTCCAATATGTTTCTATTTAAAAAAAAAGCGCTACACATTTTATTATCCTTTTCGTAAATCCCTCATTTGTACCCCTTCACCCCAACCCATGGACCAAAGTTTCAAATGTGCGTGACTGCATTTTCATTTCTCAATTATACTGATGCGGGTTGTTTCCTCAGCAGACGGCATTCATCGAAAAGCGCGGCAATGGCCGCCTAACTCCCTCGTGAGCTCGTGCTTTCTTCTTTCACTGGTACCTGCGCGTTGCTTTAACATGTGGGTCATTTCCGTTGCCAGTAAACACGAAACCCGTGATTGAAATCCATCTAACAGTGAAACCAGCATGCTACATGCAAACCATACACAACCCGTGCACTTCGACAAACACATTGCGTTCAGTTACAACACAAGACTTCCTGTTGGATTCTATATACTAAATGTGGTGTCTGTCACCCCATCCTCTCTGTCATCTATATCAGAAGCGGACATACAGGGAGGTTTACGGAGTAGGGGTTAAACACACTTTGTTGTTCTAAGAAACATTTTTTTCACTTCGTGTAAAAAAAAGAGGAAATGCCTTTAAAATGGGAAACCAAACAAATTCTCTTTTCTATAGATTGTTATATATTTAAAATAAATACTGTGAGCCCCATTACTCCCAGTGGCGGGTTTTGGGGTGGGGGGGGGGCTTTAAATTTAGCGATTTAAAAAACCTGTTATTGTTATAATTTATTATTATTATTTTCACGTTGAAGAATCCGTGGATTCTTTAGTGTCCCCTAAATGGATGTTCTGTATCCGCCACTGACTCCGGCAATGAATCCTCTAGATTAGCTCTTGGGGGTTTTATCCCTCAATAACGTGTCTCAGTGAAACCAAAGGGGTAACGTAATCTTTGTACATGTTACCAGTTTTTTTCATTACACATGTGCATAGATGGAGGATAGCCAGGGGTGGGGTTGCATTCTCCTAAAGCGCTTATTTAGAAATTTGACGTATGCACGCAAAACTGGGACACCTCGTTAACACATTTAAACATTTAATATCAATTTCATTTTGAAACATTTACCCTTTTACATATATCTTTATGTCTATATCTTACAATATACACATGTCCTGTCTATTTTGTATGGCACTCATTGCGTTGAAATAAACAAAATAGTTAGCATGTAATCGATTGTACAATAATCTGTATCTAAATGGGTTACAGCCAATCAGCTGGCGCTTTGTGGCCCCAAGCAGCCAATCAGAACGTTCAATTAGGAGACGTCTTGAGAAGTACAGTGCTATCAACATCAATTAGAGTGAAATTTTATAGCTGTATTCATGCTACGGCCAAAGACACACACGTCAGACAATAGGCTCGTTGCAATTGCCCTCGTCCCAACACTTGGCAACAGTCCCAGATAAAGAGCTTGTGAAGTGTGGGGCCTTGCTTAGGTTGTTGAATTCGTGACATTTTTGAGTCTGTTATCGCGTGTTATGCGATTTGCACGCTATGTTCTTTTATCTTTTTTTTCTATTTCTTTCCTGATTCTGTTATTTGTTATGGGTATGTTTTTGTATTTTTGTGTTTTTTAAATTTATTTATTATTATTTTTATTTTTTTATCCTTCTGTTCAATCTTCTGGATTTTTTTTTTTTTTTTTTTTATTATCCCTTTTCATCTGTCATATTGAGAAGATTGTGTTCTATTGTATCATTATATCTGTTGTCTATTGCATGTTCTATGTTTTCCTATTATCTGTCACTTTGTATTGTGTTATTATAATAATAACTGTCATTTTCTGTTATCAGTTCTTTCGTGTACTCATATCACCATATGTGGGCGTTTGTTTCTGTTGTGTTATATTGACGTAATCTGTTCTCTTTTGTTAGTATCTATTTTATTCTATGTCACAGTATATGTAATAACTATGTGTTATCCGCCGTTAAATATATTCTATTATATTCGATAGCACAGCAGATGCATATATTTTGATATAGCTGATGTCGATAATATTTTTAAAGATGATAAAAGATGTTGTACACACACATTGGTTAAAAAAAAAAAAAAGAAGAAGAAGAAGAAGAAAAGAAGATGTTTTCTAAAGGCATTGACAATGACCCATCACCAATCAGACTTTTATCTCTCACCTTTTATATTTGCCTGTTTGCAATTCTTTGTTAGCTTTTTTGTGCAATGCCCCCCCCCCCCTCCTCCAGCTTATATATATATGTAAGCTGGGGGAAGGCAATGGTGTGTGTCGTTAAATAAGCAATGCTGGGTCCACCAATGTCTATAGGTTGCAGGGATGGTCCGTATTATTTCTGGAACCTTTCTAGATCCATTGTAGCAGTTAATTACAAACACCCTGGAAATCACAACACCCTCTACTTGTAATTTCATAGAAATCACCCCCTCCCCCCGAAATCGCACCCCACCCTAACCCATATCCATATATGGGCATGTGTGAGTTTGTGATTTACAGGTTGTGTGATTTCCTGTTACACCGTCTCCGTTATTTAAAAAGTGGATTTTAGAAAGAATTATGGGAGTAAAGAATCATTATGACCCTGTTACCTTATAACATATAACAAACATCCTGTTACAGTGTTAACATTTTAGTATAACAGACATCTTGTTACATTGCATAACATTTCAGTAATGACAGACAACCTGTGATATTGTACATTTCAGTATGACAGACAGATACAATGTATAACATTTCAGTATGACAGACACCTTCATTGTATAACATTTCAGTTTAACAGGCATATTGTTACATTGTACATTTCAGTATGACAGACACCAACATTGTATAACATTTCATTATGACAGGCATATTGTTACATTGTACATTTCATTATTACATTTCAGTATGATCGACATTTTGTTACATTGTATATTTAATCATGATAGACACCAACATTGTATAACATTTCAGTTTGACATGCATCTTGTTTCATTTCATTATAACAAACATCAAGTTATATTGTATGACAATCTATTGTGACATACGCACTGTTATGTTGTATTACACTACAACACAAACCATGCTACACTGTATTACATTTCATTTATTTCACTCATTGTGCTACATAGTATAACATTTTATTACAACAAATACCATGTTTTAATGTATTGCGCAGCATTATAATAGACACTATATAACATTTATCTTGTCGATTTCCTTTCTGAAACCTATAAATACATCGCTCGTATTACGTATACTGAAAGCGCGTCAGTTATGTGAAAGATGCAATAACGTGAAATTAATCATTAATATTAATAGCAGATGGATGTCATGCCTTCATTGGTAATCTGTCTAGCCTTGTCAGTTCTCCACACAGCGTGGATGATAAGCCATGACAAGCGTTCTGTAATGCTCTACTAATTTTACATAAATTGCATCAGCTACAAAACGAGAGGAAATCGAACAAAGCAGTTACGCTGATGTTTAGTTGTGTGTGTGTGTGTGTGTGTGTGTGTATATATTATGACAGTGGTGGTTTCAGTGTCTCGGTGGGAAGTGGAGTGGTGAACTAATTTCAGTGAGTGTAGGGTTACACAGTTACTGTTTTGTGACAGGACTTAAAATGTGTGATATAATATAAAAACCCGTGTCCTGTGCTTGACTGATTAACTTATATATTTATTTAGTTTCCAACACGTACACACACACACGTGCACGCACACACACATACATACACACGCACACACACATACACACGCACGCACACAGATACACACATACACACGCACACACATACACACACTCACCCACACATATACACTCATACACATATCATAAACACGTACACACACGTCAAAGAGTGAGAGAGAGACACTCCCACACACGCACACCACAGATACAGACACACATATGTACACACACAGGTATACACACATAAACGCACACATAGAAACATACACACACATTCATACACACACACGCACACAGATACACTCATACACATATCATAAACACTTCCACACACGTACACAGAGAGAGAGACACTTCCACACACGCACAACACAGACACAGACACACATATGTACACACACAGGTATACACACAGAAACACACACACAAACACACACACACACACACACAGAAACATACATACACACGCACGCACGCACGCACACACCACCACTACCACCAGCATCAAACAAGTGTATCAAACAGGTGTATCAAACAAGTGTATCAAACAAGTGTATCAAACCAGTAACCAGTATATAAGAGGTTTCTATTATAGTTTATGTATCTACTCATCTTTTTAGAACGTTATCAGCTAAACATTTTTATAGCTTTATTATTTCATGTAGTTGTTATCTATCATAATTCAAATTACATTAATAGCTTGTCGTTCCAAATGTGTAATGTTTATTAGCAATAAAATTTCATTATTGTTTATTTATCTGGTGCGTTAGGGTAATAAAATACTGCGAAATAGACATAAATCAAAATGAAATAAACCACTAAACGTGTAATGCTTTGTCTATATAATTTAGGTAGGTCGACATAATCAAATGCCAAAAATATAAACACAAGCTGAATTTGGCTGCTCATTATAACGACCGGAAATCTGGCGCGAACAGTACCCTGCGTAGCGTAGTATATATTATTCGAGCAAAGGAATAAAAAATAAAGTAAATATAAAGATAGACATTTTTGTATTCGTGTTCTTTAATTATTTATAATCATGAACAAAATTTTAAAAAATGAATGGATGAATAAATGAATGAATGAATCTTATATTAGTATCTAATCGTGTTTGTAGGCCTTCTATTACAGAAAATCTATTTAGTAATCAGAGGTTAAAAAAAAGTTGCCCCCAATAGGCCTAACCGATGATGGTGGTGGTGTATTTTATTTTATTTTTTTATTTCTTTATTTTTTTAAAATATTTTTTTATTTTTTATTTATTTCTTTTCTTTCTTTCTTTCTTTCTTTCTTTATTTTACGGGATCTACAGGATATTGATTTCTTGGCTATTGGATGTCAGACATTTGAAGTAGTCATCAGACAAAACTCGATACATATTTTCCACCTGCAACAAGGGTTGTTTTCCACAGACAGGACAGCACATATCACGGGTTTTCCCATAACAGTAATCGGACATTAAAAAAAAAATCAGTTTCATTTATTTTCTTTCTATATATTGTATAAAACAATCCCCAAGAGGGCCCCGAGACAGCGATCTCACCATTATAATACACGCCACATTAAGTTGTGTAATCTTTGACCCCACAGGCAATATCTCCGTTCAGCCGCTCTTCATATTGTCACGGAAGCAGTAATAACTCGGTGGGATTAACAGGGACACAATCTTGCTAATTAGCATGCAAATTGTCTCGTTAATACGCCTCTAATTTTTCAACAATCGCATTAGTGGGCTACCAGGGTTAACAGCCAAAAAAAAAAAAAATACAAAAATATGATTTTTATTATTACTTTAATTTTTTATTTTTTTTATTAGTTTTTGTTTGTTTGTTTGTTTGACTGTATTAGAGCGCACTGGTTTATAAATCATCTGCTTTTGGATCTCATACATTTGGAAATTTTGTCACAAACTCAAGTTTAGTTTAAACAATATTTATTCCATTTACTAGATGGGATTGGTCGACAGGCTATACGCCTATATTAGGACCTTTCCCTACATTTTATATACGAACTGAAACAAGATCAAGTTGACAGACTAAATAGATAATAATAACCAACAATAATAAAACATAATAGTAGATAATAAACATAGAAGTGAGCTACAGAAAGGTAAAGTATGTGTTTGTACGGAGGAATAAGGCTGGTAGATAAAATGTAAAACAAAGTAAAGTGTGATCTAGCCTCAGACGGGTTTTGAACCACATTCTTCAACTTGAGACTACTGAGGCTCATACAATATACAATTAATAATTATCTTTAAATTTTAAAAACTAAAATTAAGAGTAATATTAGTGTGTGGAGTGGGCGTGTGCAGTGTAGTGTGGGGATTGGGGGATAATTGTCAAATAATGTTATTATTGGGGTGTCTGATTTAACAGCCAAACAATAAAATATATAGTTGATAACTATAGTTATATTATTTTTAAATAATTAAAAGCTCTTATCTTATTAAAAAATAAACAGTCACCGCGAAGCAGTGGGGATTGATGGGTTATGCCCCCCCCCCCACTTTTTAAGGGACAACTAATTAAAAAAAAACTAAATTTTTTTTTTTTTTGGGGTGGGGGTGGGAAGGGGCGGCTGAATGTATATGTTTTAGACTCGCTGACAAAATAAAGTGGCTGAAATCCGGAGAGTTTTCGGAGTGTGACGGGGTCTCAAGTCCATTAGTTAAAACGTTGGTTGGTTGTCAAGATTCGCCACCCCCACTTTAAAATGTATTCAGCGGACCCTGAAAAAAAAACAAAAAAAACAAAACAACAACAACCCCACATCCCAAAACAAAACAAACCTCTATTTTAATACAGAAAAGGACGTATGAATTCTACCAGGAAGGCGTATGTTATTTCTCCTAATATACTGAACTTTATTTTCATATATACGTGTATATTCCTCCTCTGGGTCGACCAGTTTAATAAGCTGTTTTTAATACACACACCATATCATAATCAAACATGATTTTGACAGGACGGTAATGACGCCACGTGATGAGTATAGTATTAGTAAAGATCATATTTAATGCGAAGTAAATTCGGTTTACAGGAGATTAGCATATTGTGTAACATCACATCATAATACGTCAGTGTCTGCATGGGTTTGGAGTAAGCCTAAGAGTAATCCCTAAATAAGTAATGAATTATTCGTTGCCAATGAATAAACATTAGCCAATATACATAGTTATTGTACGTGCAGACAAATGTAAATTTAATATAGATCTCTCTCTCTCTCTCTCTCTCTCTCTCTCTCTCTCTCTCTCTCTCTCTCTCTCTCTCTCTCTCTCTCTCTCTCT
>JAULBS010095423.1:0-16791 GCA_032355785.1 Symmetromphalus regularis | reverse complement strand
GTGAAAAAGCTCCCCTGAACCTTACTTGGGGAGTGATTTATAGCTCTCCTCTACTTTTCAAATGTGAAACCCTGATTATTATGGCTTTTGACAATGTCATGAATATGTCGCTTGAATTTGTGATACAGAACCTTTAGTATAACACCAGTGTTAAATAACTGATATTGTATAAATTGTAACAAAAAGTAATGTTTGATATTCTCTTTTGCTTTCAGCATTTGAAGCATACACCTAGATATGTACAATCAAGTACAGAGCGGAAGGTTTTATTTACAAGGTCAAGTTTATTTAACAAGGTTGGTTAACCTGTGAAAGAAACAGTATTCAAGAGAACAATGTGCTTTAAGAGGAAATATAAAAATTTTATAATCATGGTAACTTACTGTAACAAATGTAAATGTATTTTCACTGTAACAGCAAAATTATTGCTGATAGTTGGTCATGGTGGTTAGAGGTACAGTTTACCATGTTATTGATTTTGTGAGGAATGTAAAATAAAATATTTTTCTGTTACTGTATGGTGTACATGTTAGGTAATAACTAGCTAGGCAGTTCCATTGTGACTGGTGTAACATACAGATAGTTCTTGTAGAATCTACCATCAAAACCTCATTCATAAGGTTTTGAAAAAAAAGTAAAGTTTGTTCTATTTAATGACGCCTCTAGAGCGCATTGATTTTTATTTCATCATCAGCTATTGGACATCAATCATATGATCATTCTGACACTTATTTTAGAGGAAACCCAATGTCACCACATAGGCTGCTCGTTCTGATAAGCAGTAGGGTGTCTTTTTATGTGCACTGTCCCACAGACAGGACAGCACATATCACAGCCCTTGATGAACTAGTTGTGGACCACTGATTGGAGTGGAAAATAGCCCTAATTGCAAATGAGTCCACTGAGAAGGATCAGTCCGATGACCGACCACTTCACAGGTGGACACACAACCGTTTTAGCTACATCCCACTCTCATTAGTTGGGCTAGTCTGTGCAGTAATAATAATAAATACAGATTGTTCTTCATAATTTCAGTGTCAGGAAAAAGAAAAGTTGCTATGTGAGGTTTTTATAACTGGTACATGTATTTTCTACTTAACCTATCTAATGACCTTGACAGTGGAATTGCCCAGCTTTTATTTGGTAAGGTAGAAGTTATTTACATTTCAAAGTATTCATCTTTAGATTTTAACAAATTTTCGTTGATTGTTGGAATTTAGTTTGCTTTTACTTTATTGTGTGTTATTTTGGTTTAAAGGTGTTTCGTAAAAAACCTGGGAAAAGGACTTGCTTTCACCCCGGAGCCTCAACACTTGCTCAAAATGAAATTCCTATTGATGAAAAGGAAGTGCGGGCCTTAGATATAATCAAGGCAATGATGTCCTATATTTGGCCAAAGGACAAGAAGGGAATCAGGATACGTGTTGTTATTGCAGTCTGTTTATTAGCTGGCTCAAAGGTTATAATGTATTCTCTTTTCTTAGTTTTTTAATTAAAATGCATTCACTGTTATAGAAACTAACCCCCCCACCCCCATCACCCCAGGTAAGTAGAAATCGTTGTAGTTTGTCAAGCCAAATGTCATATCATTCCATTCCATTTTCATTTTATTTCACTATGACATAAAATCAATCAGGATAAGTCAAATGTAAATGATAGTAGTCCCCTATGTCAGTTAGTATTTTGTTTACTAAAATACATTTTCAGATTCCCACTTTATTTATTATCAATGTACATTACATGGTCAAAGGTATACTATAAATATGGTATCTAGATTACATATTTTCCTTGAATAGCTTTGTTAGAATATCAATTGTTTGTTTTCTCTGGATAGGATATAAATGTTGTATACATTTATCTGTCAGTCACACTGATAGAGCCACTAATGGTGTAGAAGTAGATTAGTAACCAATCTCCCAGTTATTTCTGAAATCACTATTTTACATGTAAGTTAAGTTTTATTTTTCAGATTGATTCAAAACATTTTTTCTTTCTGATATCTATAAATATTCACAGCTATTTCAACTGACAGTTTATCTACTAAACATAATTTTTAATGTATTATTTTTGTGATTTAATATTTTCAGATAATTAATGTCCAGGTACCATTTGTGTTCAAGTATTTAGTGGACTGGCTAAATGAACCAAACAACTACCTAAACTTGGAGAATGCACCAGCTACAATAATAACTGCAGCTACAGCACTGGCTATTGGCTGTAAGTATATTTCAGCAGATGAAGCAATGGTAGCTCGCAGGGTTGTTAGTGAGGGAGCAAGGGGACAACTAGTCCCACACCACCCATTCATTTGCCAAACCTTTTTCTTTTCAGTGCAAAATAACTTCAGTAACAATTTTCAGTCCTCAAAATTCACAGTGATAGTTGGTAATTCCTACCAAAAACAGTTGTTGTAAAATTGGTTCACACAAGCATTATACTGTCATAGTAAAAATATAAGTTCATAGTATATTATGCGGTATGTTCATTTTCTGAGATTATTCTTGCATAGAAAAATGATTTTAACTGCCATCATAAATTTGTTTATATTTCAAGGGCTGAATTATTAGCCATTTCCAACACCCCCACCCAACCCCAGAAATGTTTTTGGCTATACAGACTCTCTCAGAGAAAATAAATGATAGCTGAGGTTGTGTTAGTAGTCCACCTGTTATATATGAATAGAAAAATGTTGGTAATTATAAAGAGTTCCTTAATGATTACGTGAAATTATATAAATGAAATATGTTAAATGTATTTGTATAGATGGACTGGCCAGAGCTGGTTCTGCTGGGCTGAATGAGCTGCGTAATGCTGTGTTTGCTAAGGTTGCACAGAATTCCATCCGACGAGTAGCTAGCAATGTGTTTCTTCATCTGCACAACCTAGATCTCACCTTTCACCTCACACGACAGACAGGTGCTCTCTCAAAAGCAATTGACAGAGGCACAAGGTACAAATATATTTTATGTTCCAAGAATCACATGGTTCTAACTTGAGGTTTTTTCTTAGGTTGAAATAATGTCTATAGGTCTAGTGTTCAATATGATGAGTAAAGTTAGGAACCATGTTCTCTGTAGGTTCTAAGTTAACTAAGCAACCGATTATTTCTACCCTTGATACATTTCAAAAATGAACCTTGTAAGTCATGGGTAACAAATATTGCCAATTTGTTGTGGGCTTTTGACATTCAATTATTACTGTTTGTTTTTGGAAGCTTTAAAAGTAGCATGCACAGGTTTATTTCTAAAAATTCACTTGATGCTTATGGCTCTGACTTTGGGAAATTTAGCCTTTTTTCCATTTCTGAATCATTTCATAAATATTAAGTTATATTCAAATAATAAAATATAGCTTTCCTGAAACAAATTGTCTAGTGAATCTTTTAAAATGGTATATGTACCCTTAAAATAGTTAAATACCACTTACTGGACTTTGGAAAACAAATCGGTTGTAAAGGCTTAATTACACAGGAGAGCGGTAATGGAAAGCGGCGAACGGAAAGCAGTAAACAGTGCAGTTTTCTCAATTACATACCGCGCAGTGATTTTTGGTTTAATAAATAAATAGCTTACAAAGTGGAGATAATGTGGAGACAGAGATGCGGATGGAGGAAACCAAGGCGATTTGGAGTACATGAGATTTTATCTTTTCAGTCTTTTTGTGTTTGATCATATAGCAGGCATGGATGTGGGATTTCTGAAGGGGGGGTGAGGGGTCGTCGTCCAAATCTGATGGGTGAATAGGACTGGGGGAAAATGGTTAATTTTCACATCCTTCCACTCAGAATATATATGTATATTAAAAAAAAACAATTATATAAAATGGGGGGGGGATCCAGACCCCCTGGACTCCCCTCTGGCTCCGCGACTGTATAATAGTGGGTATTTTTGAACTTCTGTGATCAAGCATTTCACCGACATGATGACTAGTAAATGTGGTTGTTATCACACAATAGCACCAGTCCTGATTGGCTTACGTCTTAAATTTAACACGCGGTATTTCAGAAAAATCGCTCAGCATTCTCTCGCCAGTGGTTTGCCATCGTGCCGTTCAGTGGTTATATGGAAAGAACACTAGTTTTATTTTTTTCACCGCCCAGTTTTCCGTTACCGCTCTCCAGTGGAATACGGCCTTAATGTTTGAGAAAATTTAAGATTCTCAATGAAAAAATTGGAGAATTAGGAGATTTTGTGAGCCCGGATCACATGCTTTCAAAACTGACATGGTTGGCTCAAGTTTGGCAGGAACTAGCATGACTGCATCATCTTGTTTATTTAGAAGGAGAACACTGTATATGTGTATATAGGCCTATTTATAATTAAATTAATACATATGTTAATGTTATTATATAAAAAAATAAAAAAAGGTTTTCAGATGGGAGATTGACTTCAGTGTTTGGAATTAAAAATGACAGTCTTTGGAGAATGAAATTGGAGTCTAAAACATTTTTAAAAACCTGTAAATGGCACTTATCAAAAATGAATCTAAAATACCTTTGTCAATTCAAATTGTTACGTTAACACTTAAAATAATGTGTATAATCTATTATAAGGTGAAATGATATTTGAACAAGAAAATCAGTAATATCAAAAGTGATCATCACAAAAGAAATAACATAATAAACATTGTCCTCTGTTTGCAGATCAGCTTCCCTATTTGTGGGTGATTTTCTTTGTACCTATTTCTATTTCTATATGTTTTTCTCTTTCAGGGGTATTAACTTTGTTCTCACTGCCCTAGTGTTTAACATAATTCCAACAATATTTGAAGTGACGCTTGTCACCAGCATCATGGTAAAATTAATATAGTCTTTTATTGATAGTTAATGTACTCCTGATAATCACAGAATCATTGTTTCATTAAAGGATGTTTTTATATTTATATTTTGTTTATTAAGTGAAGTACATTTTATATTAAATTAACAAAATGAAGGTATTACTATTTTAAATAAAGCATTTTCATTGTGAATTATGTTGATTTATGTATGTTATGCATATGTGTGTTAGTTGCTGAATGTACGGTACAACAGTTGAAGGTCTCTATCTACAATTACTGTCTGAACCTATCATATTTTGGTCCCAAATATGGTATCACATGGGAGACCAATTTATATTATGTTGAATACATGTGTTTTCACCTTCAATAAAGAATGTATTATTATTATTAAAGCAGACTGTGGTGAAAATATGTAATGGAGAATGTACGAGGAAGTGTGGATTCATGAAAAATAATTCACGGACCCACACTTTTGAGTGCATTCTCCTACTTAATCTATCACTCGCTAAATATAATGCTCGGTACGAAATATATTTTTTATTACGTATGAGATGTCACTTCACTTTGGTTAAAACTCTTATGTATTTTTATAAAATAATAAATCAAATACGACATAAACCAGTCAGATCTCAACAACAGAATTGCACACGCAATTGAACTCTCAATGATTATACTGCTTTTTTTTATCTAAAATGTTCATTCACCTGTAACAAATCGATTGGTTAAGATGGATAAATAATTGGTCAAGCTGGCAGGTTGAGTCAATCCAGTGGCTGTGGGTTCAAACCCAGGAAAGTGAAATACTTATGAGTAAATTGTAATACTGTAGTATGATGTGTCTGTGTGTACTATGTGAATGAACAATGTAATGGATGTGTGAGTGACCTTAAGAAAATAGTATCTGAAAAAGAAAGTAGAAGTTATTTCTTTATCCCTCTTTAGATTGACGAACAACATACTTCGTTATTATTTATGACTGGGGAAAATATGGAACTCTTTCCTAGCCATAGTTTTCAGCACTTGCTGCACAAGCATTCTCTGCATTCATTGGTCTCCCAAGTGTAAATTCATGAAAAATTATGTTTTCCCAAGTGTAGATTCATGAACAGTTAGTGATGTCACTACAGTGGATTAAGCTAAGGGGAATAACTTTTAAAGTCTTCAAACCGGCGTTTTCCTAGGGTACTATTTTAGTATTTTTATCTAATGAAGTTGGCATTTTTCCTTTCTTTTCAGTACTACAAATGTGGAGGCCACTTTGCTCTGGTTACCCTGGGATGTATAGGCTCATATACAGCTTTCACTCTGCTCATAACACAATGGAGGTAAATTTTCAATTCTATAACATTCCATATGAATCTAGTCATTTGCTTTTTAACACATTTCAAAATATTATATTAATATGTAATTATCATGAAGTATCACATTACTCTGTTTGGTTGGATGATTAATTTTAAAGAATAAATAATTTACTTATACAGGATACCACAGTAATTTCTGAAAATTAGAATTTAAATTCCATTCAAACATATTTTGAAATAAGATTATTTCAGACAAACAGATATATGAGAACTCTATATTTTACTTTGCGTCTGTTAGTATTTCTGTAACACCGGGATAGAAACCAAAGCTCAGTCCAGGCAAGTAAAAATCACTAGGGATGAGTGAAACATAAATGATGCTTGTCCCCCTTGGCCAGTAGATATTTTGTTTACTAAAACACATTTATATTCCAACTTATTTATTACCTATATAGCATCATCCTAGCTTGGTCAACACATGGTTTCAGCTAATAAAAGGAGTGGGAGACTAATGAATGTTTGTGTGGAATAGTAACAAACATCGTTTTAAGGAAAGGGGGAGTCCAGTTGGCGATTTTTTTTAGTTTCCTATTTTTAAGGCATTAATTATGTGGAGAACCTAGGGAATCCTAAATAAGTAATTACAGTAATAATCCTCTTTTTTTTATATATGAAGTGAAAAATCATTTTTTAGAAAAACCAGGAGGGGGTTTAAACTACCTAACTCCCTCCTGTGTGTCTGCTAATGTTTCTAAGATACTATCCCCTAGGTGACTGACATTATTTCTTAATTTCTACCCCAGGAACATAGTAAAAATATTTGTTTATAAAAGAAAAAATAATATATTTATTTTTGTATTACAAAATGTTTGTTATCAAAAGCATTTCTTTGTTCTTCATTTGTTAGAATGAACGTCCATAACAAAGGACATGGTGTTTACTGTCCTCTTGGTGTGACAAAGATTTTTTTTTAAATCATTGATAATTGGAAAGTGTAGCATATCTGATGGTAGTTGATTTCAACTGTAGACCATGTGATGCAAATACTGTAATGTTGATACTTAATAGCTACTATTAAACAGTGCACTGCAGTGTTGTTAAACATGCTTTGTTTTTTGTTTTTTTGCTAGGACAAGATTTCGAGTAGACATGAATAAAGCTGATAGTGAGGCAGGTGCCATGGCAATTGATTCTTTAATTAACTACGAGACTGTCAAGGTGTGCACTTAATTTACTTGTTGTTCATACAAGCTGTTGATATCCTCATTAACTATTATGACAAATATTTCTTTAACAAACGCCCTTCCTTAAAAAAAAAAAAAAATCAGCTAATGGGGGAACTATACAACAGTCAGATGAATGTTTTTAGAAATGAATGATTATTGCATATTCATTTCCAAAAGACAAAGATCTGATAAATAATGGTGAACTTACTGTTAAAAGAAAGGTGCAAGAAACATTTGCAAATGGGCTATTTCACAAAAATGTATCGCAAGTAACAAAGTAAAATGTGAATCTTTACGAAAATGTTTTTTTTCAGGCAGTTTTCCTTCTTTTCTTTGAAGATTATTGATGAAGAACTATTATAAATAAAATACCAGTATGTGTATGATAACATAACTTTGTCAGAAAACTTGGGTATGAAATATAACACTTAGTATGGGCTAAACTAAGCAGACCAGTGACTAAGATATCTAAGATTGGCAAGAAAAACAAACAAAGATGTTTTCTTTGGATTATCTTTAGTTGATAGAACTGGATATAGGACAGCATAGATAAGATTATGGCATTGACCATCATCACCCTATAGTGTTCAACACTAACCTCCGTCCTGGACAAACTGCACAGGAAGCTGAACCTTAATTGGATATAAGCACAAAAATAAGTATAACCAACCAGCCCAGTGCAGGATAGAGCATAACCAAACTTTCTTAAATTATGTTGTGTTTTCTGCTCTCTTAACTCTAATAGAATTGAGTTCATAAACAAATGCTGGATTTAATTTTTAGCAGCTTGTTAAGAGATATTTTATGAAAGGAACAATATTGAGATCTAGATTAAATATTTCTGTGATCATTTCGCTTGTTTGCTTTCAGTACTTCAACAATGAGAAGTATGAGGCCATGAAGTATGAGGACATATTAAAGAGGTTTGAAACTGCTTCACTCAAGACAACTACTAGCCTGGCTTTACTCAACTTTGGACAGAACACTATCTTCAGTATAGGCTTAACAGCCATCATGTGTCTAGCCTGTCAGAACATCATGGCAGGTCAATGAAATGTTTTATACCAAATCAATCTGCATCATTATTTAGTTAATAACAAAATGCATTATGAAATTTATATTGATTTTTAATTATTGTAACTCTCCAAAGAATGGATATATTGCAGGATCTAGCTCGTTAGAATATTTGCTCGAGGTGCTCCAGTCATAAGATTGAAAATCTGGACTCATTCTGTGATTGGGTTTTTCCCTTTCCCAACTTGTACCCTATGACTGGTATATCAGATGCCATGGCACATATTGTCCTGTCTGTGGGAAAGTGTATATAATTAAAAAAAACAAATTCCTTGCTGCTAATGGAAAAATGTAGCAGGGTTTTCACCGATGGCTATATAGAAAATTACGAAATGGTAAACATCTGCAGCCAGTGATTAATAAGTCAAATGTACTTTAGTGAGGTCCTTAAACAAAAAACATTTTTTAAAAGGTTTACGCAAATGAAATGATTATATATAAAAACTTTTAATATTGAACAGTTACAGTTTACATGTATGTTTACCATTTCAAATCATTATCAATAAAGGCATGTACAAACAGTATTTATTGTTTTCTGTTGTTTTCAGGTACCATGTCAGTTGGTGATTTAGTGCTAGTTAATGGCTTGATTTTCCAGCTGTCTCTGCCACTAAATTTTCTTGGCTCAGTGTATCGAGAGGTTCGCCAATCACTCATTGACATGAACACAATGTTCAGTCTTCTCGGCCTAGAGTCTTCAATCAAAGTTAGTCTTAATATGCATTTTTGTGTTGTTGGTGGTTGGGTTGTTTTGGGGGTTATTTGTGGGGGTTTTGGTGGGGGGAGGAGGGGTAGTATACTAGAGAGCATTACTTATTTTACTGACAAACTCTCAAGCTGATGATAGTGTTTTAAAACCCATTGGAGGCTGGCTCACACTTGATTACATGTCAAAATAACCAAATGTTTGACATCCAATAGCTAATGATTAATAAATCAATGTATTCTAGTGGTGTCATTAAACAATACTTTTTTTTAATTTGGATCTGGTTGATGTAGTCATGGTTACTACATAATTGTATTAAGTGAGTAATATTTAAATAAAACTGTGTCTAGTTCCTCACATATTTAAATGAAAGATAAACTTTCATTCTTATGAAAACCCAACTGTGGCTGTAAAGTTCCATTCCATTTACCAAAGAATGCTTATATTATATTAATATTTTCAGGTGAAGGCAAATGCTCCAATTCTGAATGTGAAGCCACTCAAATCGACTGTAACTTTTAAAGATGTTTACTTCGAGTATGTTCCTGGTCACAAGATACTGAATGGGCTCTCGTTCAGCGTACCATCTGGCAATAAGGTTGCAATTGTGGGAGGGAGTGGTTCAGGGTATGTTTAACTTAAAATACTTAAAGCATGTTCATGGCATCAGATACTTATTATGCAAATTTGTATTTCTAGAGACTAATTTATTATATTTTTATGATCTTTATACACACTATAAATATCAGAGTAATTCTGGGCTATTATTCAAGCATTTGATCATAATGTTGGCAAGAATATTCTTATTACATAATTATATTACGGTAATGTATAAAGCTTAGTTTCGTTGTTATATTTTAATTACAAGATTCTGTTTCTTACAGGAAATCTACCATTGTACGCCTGTTGTTCAGATTTTTTGATCCCTTGAAGGGTGAAATTGAGATAAATGATCAGAATATTCAGCACGTGGATATAGACAGCTTGAGACGAGCTATTGGTGTTGTACCACAGGTTATATGTCATTCATAATATACTGAATATGTTTATTCTATATATTTTATCATTATAGTGTATATGGTTTACCATATTGTAAATCATCTCTTTAAAGTTATTTATTATTTAAACATTGTTTGACACACGTATACCAGTAGCTGATTATTTTGGGGTAGAGATGGGTGGGAGGGATAAACAAATCTAATCTATCTTCCTATCTTACAACAGGTAATTTGTAGTTTGGTTGTAATCTCTTGATTAGTGTAGCATCAGTTCATAGATCATTTTTTAAAGATACTCAGTTTATTGGTTAAAGATGAATAGGTCGGTTGTTGGATCGATCCTTCTCAGTGGACCTATTTGCAATTTGGGCTATTTTCCATTCCAAGTGGTCCACAACTGGTTTATCAAAGGCCTTGATAGGGTGCTGTCCTATCTGCGGGATGGTGCATGTAAAAGATCCCTTGCTGCTTATTGGAAGGAGTATATATGTGGCAGCAGGTTTCCTCTAAAAGACATATGTCAAAATGACCATATGTATGACGTCCAATAGCCGATGATAGGATAAAAATCAATGTGCTCTAGAGGCATCATTAAACAAAACAAATTTTACTTTTTTTAAAGATGTATAGTTTAGCGAAAATTGCTAATCAATGTAAATTGACTAGCACTTCTTATTTTGTGTGTTTGAACTGTGTAGGTATCTTACAAATTTGCGACGTGATACTGAACAAAGTTTTCTGAAGTTCCACTTAAAAGAAATGCGGTTTACTCTGTAATTAAAGATGTATTTATTAGTTAAAGACCTGCCTCGATAGCAGTGTTTAAACTGTTTGACTCATGGCTGGTAGGTACTGGGATCAAATCTCAGTCAAAGCATGGGATTTTTAATCTTGATATCAGCTCCAACCCAGATCAATTGTTCCACAAGGCTCAGTGGGTAGGTGAATGCCACATAGACAGACCTGTGGTCAGCAACTGGTTTATCAAAGGCCATCGTACATGCTATCCTTTATGAGGGAAAGATCCCTTGATGTTAATCAGAAAGAGTAGCCTGCGTGGCTGTAGTAGATTTCCTCTAAAGACAGTGAGTCACAAACCATGTCTGAAACCAAATAGCCACAGAATAAACAATGTGCTTTCCTTTAGATAAAGATGTTGTTTTGTAAATAATTGTCACAAATACTGCATACAAGCCAGTTAGATTAAATGTCATGTTTTGGTTTTTTTTTAACATAATGCATCTCATTTTGGGAGGAATTGTTTTTAGAATATATTTTCTATTTTAATATAACAAAAACTGTGGAATTTGAAGGTCCACTTTTTGCATCATATGTGCATGTATTGTTTTACTGTAATGTTTGTTTACAGGATTGTGTGTTGTTTCACGACACAGTGTACAGTAACATCCAGTATGGCAATCTCTCAACTTCTGAGCAGGAAGTTTTCGAAGCAGCAAAGATGGCAGAAATCCATGATACAATTACTTCACGATTTCCCAAACAATATAACACACAGGTTGGCGAGCGAGGACTGAAACTTTCAGGTAAATAAAAACTTGAATAATCGACACTGTATAACCAGAGTACAGTACTGGCATACTTTCTAACTATTCCAGAATGAGTTTATACATGGTACTACTTGATTAGCTATTTTCTTTATAATGTAATCCCATCTTACAATGGGGTAAACTGTAATCAACTTTTATTAATCATTACTGCATGATTTTGATAAGCAAAAAACTAAATAGTAAGATAATATAAAAAAAATTATTCTTTTGTTGATGTTTTGATTTCAAACTTTTTCTTTGCTTACATTTGTAATGCCAAAGGAAATCTTTCATGGTTTTCATCATAAAAAATAAACAGCCTTACGACAGATGTTAACATACTATAAATATACACAACATTAACATTATTGAATGTGACATGTTGAGTGGAGGTTTGTTGTAATTACAGGTGGAGAGAAGCAACGTGTGTCGATAGCACGAACCATTCTGAAGAATCCTCCAATAATTGTGTACGATGAGGCAACATCCAGTCTTGATAGCATCACTGAACAGGTCAGTACTAATTATAGTAATATATGTTACTGTGTTTACTCTTGTACTGTTGGGTTGGTAGTCTTTAATATTTGGTAATTAACAATTCATTAAAAATGTAGTTTAAAATCAGGCATCCAATTAGTGGTTATTGGTAATGGTATGCAATTTCTGCCAGACCTTAGTGAAAGGTCCCATCCATTTTACTATTTGTTAATATTTTTCAAATATAATCAAACCTGTATCACACAACCACCAAACAGAGTAACGGATGATTTTTTAAAAAGTCTGTTGTACATATTGTCGTGTCTGGGTAAAGATCCATTGATCTGTTTGAAAGAGTAGCCTGTGTGTGAGTTGGGGTTTTCCTATTATGACTATGAATTACAAATACCATATGTTTGACAGCTAAGAGTTGATGAATAACAAATGTGCTGGGGTGTCATTAAACATATTCTTTTTCTGTCTTTTTGCACTATCTGTTTCTTTTGCAAATTTTATAACCAAGTGTCCAGACATTTTGAGTGGCTGTCGTACTACTAATTATTTATACAATTTCAGAACATCATGGAAGCATTAAGACGTGTGACAAAAGGTCGCACAACAATTGTGATAGCTCACAGGCTTTCAACTGTTGTGGATGCCGACGAGATTCTTGTGCTGGATAAAGGAAAGATAGCAGAACGTGGAACACATTACAGTCTTTTATCTCAACATGACAGTATATATTATGACTTGTGGCAAAAACAAAATTCTGCAAATCTTTTAGAAACACTTGACAGTATAGAGGAGGGAAAAGAAGAAATAAAAGAAAGACAGATGCCATCTAAAGGATAACTTATCATATCTGCCAAAGAAGGAAAGAATAGGTTTTTTTTAATCATTATTAGCACAAAATAGTCATTTTGTTTTATACATTGAAATCTAACATATTCTAATTTTGTAATATTTAAGTAAATATTGGATTCTGTTTTACTTTATTATACAGATTGGCCATATTGATAAAACCAAATGCCACAAGTGTAAGTGACTTGTAGATACCATCTTCTACAACCACGGGTAGAAATTAAATATTTCAATGTACTGTGAAAAGATCATTTACAGTTTCGACTGGTATAACTTTATTGTTAAAATTGTATATTTATAGTGTCATGCTTAGAATATCCATTTTGGAACATTTAAAAGTGTTTGTGGACGACTTTTGTAAACATGGACGGAAAATCTTTAGAATTTTACTAAAACATTTTTGGATCCAGTTGGGTTAAAAAAAATAATTGGATGGCAGAAGAAAATAACTAACTTTAGACTAACAATTTTTTGATTGAATCCCAATATATCTAAATATGACAACAAACAAATATATATATATTCAAGTCTTAGCAGTAATATGGTAGAGGACAATTTTGAGAAAAAATTTCTGTATTGTATTATATTTATTTTTTAATCATTAAATATAATTTCTAACGAGTTGTGTATGGCTATTTTATGTGGAGTACTTACTAGCAAGCAAGTGGTTTTCTGTATGTTACAAGCCATTTTGCTGTGTATAAATTCAGGATTCGACCTTAGTGTAGCCAGGGCTACTAGATTTTTTTCCCTGTCCAGTGACTAAACAATCAACTGGAAGCTTAAATTACTAAATTGGGGTCTGAAATTCCACCTTTCATGTCAATTCTAATTAGTAAAATTATGGGGCTATCAATTTTTACTGTGGGCCATCACACTGAAAAAAGTTAAGGTCAAAGCCTGGTACTATTTCTTAATGACTAATAAATAATTTTGTAAATTTTATTGTCTTTTTAGAATTAAATTTGCAAGATGATTAATTAGGCATTAGTGTCATGCCATGTAATATCTTAATATAATCAAATTGAAAATAGTTCCTCTTTCGTGGGTCATAGTGAGATGTGTATGAATTTGAGATTGCTAGTCTTCCTCTACAAAGTTTACTGTTGCTATCTAAAAATACCACTAGCAGGATATGTTTGTGATTCTAAACAAGTAAATTACAAAAACTTCAAATTGTACAGGTGTCTTTGTTCAAAATGTATTGTCATTCTTGCAATATCTGTAACATATTTTTTTAATTAAATTTATTTACATATTAAATTTAATGAAACTGCTGTATAAAAATAAATGGTGGTGTGCAACCATACATTTCACGCCTGTCAAACTTGTTCTTCTCTCTGATTTTCTTTCTCTTTTTGAATGTTTTATTTAATGACAGCAGTAGAGCACATTACTCATGTAACTCTGGTTTTAGGTATCTTAATTTTGGTTCATGCTAAAATGAAGACGTAGCAGCATATTTTGTAAATGCTTAAAAAAAAAAAATCTTTTTGGCACATGCCATTTGTAAAACATTCAATCTCTATCAAGAGTTGTACTGTCGTAGTTAATAAAACATCTGAATTCATTTTGTAAACCACTCAAATGCTTTGGTTTAAATTGACATTCATGGAGACCAAGCAGCTGGTTGGCCAACTCTTTCATCTTAGATCCTATAAAAAAATAAAATAACACTTTTTACTGTTTATAGATAAGAGCCTATATATTTATTGGCAAAAAAGATTAAGAATTTATCAATTTCTTATTTAAAAACTATAAAATTAATGTAAATTTAATGATTATTAAAAAATATTTTGAATGAAATAAATCTTTGAGTTTTATTATTTTTTTATGTGTATGATGTTATTAACACACACACACACCGTCCTCCCAGTACAAAAGTAAAAAAAACCACCTATGTAATAATACTTGATGGTAATCTTGAGGGAAAGGAGACAAGGATCTTGAACATGTATCAGAATCTGAAATGAACAGATTAGCAACCACCTACTCGTTCCAAGTTAAAATTAGAGAAACGAAGTCCAACCTGTCAATACTGAATATTACAAGAAATGGCACATCTGGTGGGCATAGCATCATGAATTCTAGTTGTACTAATTGTTTTAAAACAAACAAATGTCATAATAAGGCCCACTTAATAGAAATTATTACCACATCGGCTAGAATCCTGTACATAGCAGCTCACTAACACACAATAATTGCATACTAGTATACATACCTGTAGATAGTATAATCTTGTGTTTCGCAAGAAACTTGACACTAAGAGCCATTTTAGTTAAACACTCTTCAGATAAAAATGGTGGGTCAACAATTATCACATCAAAGGTTTGTTTCCATTCCTTAGGTAGATCTAATGGCTTGTTATAGTCATAAACACAGAAATCCTCGCCAAAACACTGAAATCTTTCATCAAATTCTAAACACTTTGCTGTGCATGTCATTGGTTTAATTTGCCGTATTTTCCTGTATGCAGTGGGGGAACTTATGCATGCAATTCTGAAATGAGAACCACCAATTATTTAGTCATTTATAAGTTACATATATTAGTGATAACACTTAGTGGACAGATTCAAAAAATGCAACATTCAGGACAATATCATATAATTTATTATTGACACGAAGTCACACAAAAATCCAATCTATATAGCAATAATGTCAAAACCAGTTATCTTGGTCCAATTTAGTAAAAACAACCCAATATATTCAAAAGAGCTAACTTAGTATTTTATGTCCTGCTAAGATGGCCATTTGGAATTTTGAAAGTGACAATGTCGACACTACAAACTCAGAACAATTTATTAAATCTGCTTAATGAAACTATTAAACTGATTTATGATATTAAATAAGAGATATGTAATTTACAGGGGTGAGAATGGGAAATAAGAAAAACAGCTGATTTTGAAAAAAAATTAAAACTGAGGCCAGAGACTATGGACAGCTGCAGAATTTTGATGTGAAATAAAAATCTGCGTGGTCAAAGCTAACATTTCGTGAAAAACAAACAAGAATGCACACTTCCTTTCATTATTTAATTTATTACAATTTTACAGGCATGCGGAATTGCACTCGCCCGAATTGATTTTAAAAAATCTCTCGGATGAATGATCAAAATCCACTAGCCCGTCCGGCCACTCGCGATTTTTGAGTTCTGTGATGTTGACCTCCGAATTCATAAAACGTTCCGTAAATCACGCGGTGTCATCTGATCTCAAATGTAAAGACGTCTCCATTTTAATTTTGCTAACTTTCCCAAAAAGAGGCCAAGTTCGCAAAACACGCTTCTTCACTTCAAGTATTTTTGAGAGGTGCCGTCGTCCAGTTTGGTTCGGGTACGCTCACCACGGGCCCAATGTCTTTAGACAAGGGCACTGGGTCGGGGGAGAAAAAGAAAGACAAGTAGAGAGAGAGAAAAAAAATGTGAGTGCTTAATAAACTGCTTTATTGGATAAAAGGGGTCCTTTACAATTAATTTTGAGTTTTAAATGACAAAACACCCTTTCTCTATGTCTATTTATAGCATATTCTCCTGCCCCCGATCTTTCTGTTGTTTCGCTTTGCGCATGTCTTCTGCTACGTCGACTGCTAAATAAAAATGTGGAAATATCTTGAAAATGTTTCTATAGTCCGTGGGCTACCAGGTCCCCCATCCCTAGTCCCGAGTTTCTGACGTTAGACAGCTATTAATTACTCAGCAAACGTTAGTAATTAATAGCTGTCTAACATCAGAAACTCGGACTACCCCATCCCTAGTCCAAAATGGACGGGCTGCTTATTGATTATCGATTATTGGTTATAATTTATTATAACCGTTATTGGTTGGCA
>JAULBS010095412.1:2943-16792 GCA_032355785.1 Symmetromphalus regularis | reverse complement strand
ACAGTGCTCTATATATCTATATATAGTCATGATCATGTTGAAGACAAGTTAAACAGTGCTCTATATATCTATCTATAGTCATGATCATGTTGAAGACAAGTTAAACAGTGCTCTATATATCTATATATAGTCATGATCATGTTGAAGACAAGTTAAACAGTGCTCTATATATCTATCTATAACACTATTATAAACTACTTGTATAGTATAGACAATTTAATAAATACATTTTAAATACTGAATGTAAGTAAATATATAACAATTATTCTTTTAAAATGTTGATTAAATTAAAATGAAATAGGCCAGTGAACAATATAGGCTTCATTATCCTTTCTGCCTCCTTCTCTGAGAGCCTTGGAACAAGAAGTATAAAAAAATATTGAATATTTAATATTTTTAATATTTATGTTATTAGAGAAAAAACAAACAAACAAATATTGATACTATACTAAATTTTCCAAATAGAAATTAAAAAATTTACAAATATTCTTTAATAGAGTGACATTCGTGCTACAAAACAGATTCTGATATTTAAAAGCATTTGGTCTAATATAATAACATTTAGGTATATAATATCAAAATATCAAAATCTATTTTGTAGCAAGAATGTCACTCTTAAAGAATATTGAATATAATTATGAAAACATTTATACCCTACGTTAATCTGTATTATGTATATGTTACTTATCAAAATATATTGTACATACTGAAACCATGTGTTCATGTATCATTTTATGTGGTCTGAAGGGGGGTGGTTCCAGCAATTGTGAATGGCGGGCCGCAACTATGGAGGGCGAAGCCCGACCTTGCGAACGCCGAAGGGCTTTCACAGAAAAATGTTCATTGCCCGAAAATTAGGGGGCGAGCGTCCATTGCGCCCCCCAACCCCATGGAACCGCGCATGGTCTGAGTGAAAATAAAGATCCTGTTCTGTTTTGTTCTAAATAAATTAAGAACTCCCCATCACACAGAAAACCAGACAATATATCGGTAAACGTACAACGAAACTGATACAGAAATGTTAATAATAATTATTATGTGTGTTGATATAACCTATTTGTTTTAGAAGATAAGATCACTTTCCTTTTTTAACTAATAGCTTTTCGTTGTGTGTATTACGCAACACTCTGTTGTTGTGGTCCCCTAGTTTTGAGAACAGTAACGTATCGCTAAGTCACCTATTAACCGAGTTAAGATATCCTATTTCTTATCCAATCAGACGTCACCAAGTGGGAAATCCCCGAGTGTAAATAAAGAAATCTAATTGTAAAACGTGACACATTGTGCGCCAACTTGTCGACCATAGCAACGCGTCAATGAAAACGTGCTGGTAATGTTTGAAAGAATCTGTGAAAAACACCCCACTGAACAAACAACTATATTTATTTACACTAATACATCATTAAACTAAATATTTATCACAAGTAGCATTAGTTTTTAATAAACAATATAATGAACATTAATTTTGACATTATTTATTTATAAATATAGTTATTTACTAACAATATATATGGTGTGCGCGTATGTGAGTATTTTGTTTTGTTTTGTTTAACGACACCACTAAAACTCATTTAAAAGAATCATCTCATCGGCTATTGGATATCAAACATTTAATAATTTTGACACGTCAAGTGTGAGCCAGTCTCAAACGTGATTTGAACTACTGTCGTCAGCTTGAGTCCAACGTTCTACCGCTAACCACTAGGGCACACATCTGCGTGTGCGCGTGTGTGCATGTACGTACTTGCTTGCGTGTTTATTTAAAATATATTTTATACAATAAATAATGCAAAACAAGATCGCACACGTTGTTCAACTCCGTCCTCTACCTGTAAGTCAACAATAACACTGACATTTGTATTTAACGTAAAATAAAATAGAATGAAATAAAGAAAGCAAACGACAGTACATAAACGTATTTGAATGATTACATTTAAGCAACAACAACAAAATAATAATAAATAAATTTAAAAAAACTATCAATGACAAAGGATACAATATATAGAATACAAGTATAAAGAATATAAAGATGTTAAATATTTATAGTAGAATAGTATATTTTAAAGAAATCAAATTAATAATCTTAATCAAAACGTCAACATATGGTGATCCCTCCGCCCCCAACCCCCCCACCCCCGTGTAAATAAAGGAACCTGATTGTAAATCGTGACTGTTATTGTTAAGGTCATGGACATATTTAATAAAATAAATTTAATCTGTACATTTTAAATGTTGAATGGTAAAAAAAGAGTATTTGTTTCCATGTGTAAAGGACAAGGTAAAGATAAAGTTTTCAAAATACTTTGGGTTTAAATAACTGAACACGACTAAAGTACTGATTCATAGGATTTTAGTTCATTTTAATGCATTCATTTATTGGTAATTCATAACTCGTGTACCGCTTTATAATTTAATAATTGCTTTTGTGTAAACGAAGTCAGGATGTCACGTATCAGATTACTGTGTACATAGATTTTCTTTTTGTGTTTTACGCGTTTTATCAAATATAATAATCAGTTGCAGATCTAAGGGGCCCCAGAGGACAGGAAACCTTACATGTTGAGATTTAAATAACATTTAAAAAAATATTATCATTATTTTTTATTATTATTATTTTTTTAATGTTAAAGAATCCGGCATCATATTATCCCCCACCCAAATGGATATTCTGGATCAGCTACTGATAATATTAAGTTCATTTTAAATTTTAAATAATTATCTAAATAATGTAACTGCTTATTGATATAATATATAATTATTTACACAGAGTTATAAAGAAATAAACATGTTTATTTAAAATTATCTCGCTTTCGTTAGTGTTACAACATAATCAGTGGCGGATCTAAGGAGACGGGGGCCAGGCTCCCTAAATTTCGCGATTTAAAGAAAAATCTTTTAATTATTATTATTAACTTTTTTTTTTAACTTTAAAGAATCCGCATCACATTATTGGGGCCCTTTAAAAGGATTTTCAAGATCCGCCACTAATTACTTTGTACATAGTTTCTCTCTTTCTGTTTTAGGCTTTTAGCAAATATAATAATATTACCTTCATTACCTAAATAATGTAACGGCTTATTGCTTATTGATACTCCATAAGTTATAATACACGTACATAATTTATAATTATTTACATGGAGTTATAAAGATATAAAAATGTTTAATTAAAATCATGTCTCTTTCGTTACAGTTACAACATAATTTATATACTGTATTATAACTCATAACTTATAACATACATAAAAACAAGCCACTTGACATACAATTATATAAACAAGGAACTGTTAACAAGAGTCAGCGTGTAAATAACAGTGGGGTGTTGTTGGTTCACCTTCAGTGACACCTGACGTCATAGAGTTATATCAACCGAGGTCACTTCAGAGTTTGGTCAACACGACCTGACAACAGATGGTTTACATATTCTTGATAAGGAAGGACACACAACAACTTACTTGTAATTAATATTTTGGGACGGATTTCTAATTAACACAAGCCAGTGGATGATCCAGAAAATCCATTTAGGAGAGGGGTGGCTGGGGGGGGGGGCCTAAAGAATCCTAGGGTTATTTAATTTTAATAATAATAATAATAAAAATTATTTTTTTATATTATTTAAATCGCGAAATTTAAGAGGGTCGGGCCCATGAGGCCACTGTCTAGATCCGCCATTGGAAGCTAAAACCCTTTCACAAATATGTAATTTATTATAACGTGGTCACATCCATATAGGTTCGGGGGTGGGGGTGTGGGGGTGGTTATAAAGATAAGAAAAAAGAGAGAACGAAAAAGGGTGGGTGTATTTTGGAACTGCTTTAAGATGAAGTGGGGACTTTTAGAATATTTTATTTTTTGATGAAGCTTTACTAAGAAATATTGACTGGTCGACCTAAAAAAAAAAAAAACACACCTCTAAACCGGAGACAATTTAATTTAAACTCCGGAAAATCTATAAACGACCACGTGCTAATTTATATACTACTAGTAGTCTGTAATGGCTTGAATACTGCGTGCGTTCATGACGAACATTTCAAAACTGTTGGATATTGGAATATGTTTCTTAAACATACATATCATTTTATCTTATACCTTGCATCAATTTGTATGTATATTTTTTGATGAAGGGCTATAATGCCTTTGCCAATAATAACACATAACTGTTATAGAAAAAATGAAAACAAATCGTTTGCGTAGATATCTAATGCAATCGTTCTGTTTTAACACTTCACTAAATTAGGATGCTGTTGTATTTTATCAATATCTTGATTTTTTTTGAAACTGAGGTAATGTAATTCTTATGTTGAGGTTTTGATGTTATATTTAAATATGAGGTTAAATGCAATAGAATTTTCATTGCAACCGTGTATCCTGCTTGACAGGAAATAATTTACTGAACTATCCTACTATGACTAGAAACTGATTAACTGAACTATCCTACTATGACTGGAAAAAACCTGAACTATCCTGTTATGACTTGAAAAGGACTAATTGAACTATCCTGCAATGACTGGAAAGGAACTAACTGAACTATCCTGCTTGACTGGAAAGGAACTAACTGAACTATCCTGCTTGACTAGAAAGAAACTAACAACTATCCTGCGGTGACTGAAAAAAGACTAACTGAATTATCATGCTATGACTGGAAAATTGCTAACTGAACTATCCTGTTATAACTGGAAACAGACTAACAACACTGTTCTTCTTGAGTGGAAAATATTTACCTGGACTATCCTACGTGACCAAAATAGGGCTAATTGCTGTACTATCCTCTTTGACAGAAAAAAATCACTAACTGTAATATCCTGGTTGAGAAAAATCTATCAGCACCAGAGCTGTAGCCTGAAGCTGAAAACAGACGAGGCAAATCTGTGTGTCCAAATAAAACTTTCAAAAAATGTAGATTCGTACAGTTTTATAAGTATGGTCGGAAAACAACAGACGGACAGTTTTCTCGTCTGCCTCAATGCTGGCTACGGCACCATGCACTATCCTGACTTACTAAAACCGGACTAAGTGCACTATATGCTATGTCGTCAGTAACTGCTGCATTTGGCACCCATCACTGCCAATCACTGTAACTGATCTGACAGCCCACTCCACAGATGTATCTGCTATCAAGCCCCATTCTTCGAAAACTGACAATTCTTTCAAAATTGCATTACAAAGCAGAAACGGCCTGTTAATTGCATTATTGGACGTTAATATCGAAGTTTGTATCAAGTCACATCGTGAGAGGAAATAAAATACGGGGCTAAGGTCAACTGATGTTTGATAAGCTCTCGATCATTTGTAGCGCTAATCAAAAATGAATGAAGCAACGTGATTAAAAAAAGTATGCTAATAAAATAGCGAGACGATTACGTTGTGTCATATATCCCTTCTGCCTAAAAGTAATGTGTCGAAGGGATGAAATATTGAAGATACCTATCTTTAACTTTAAAAAAAAAAAATATATATATTTTTTTGAAGATTACCCTTTTGGAAATCACGAATATGAATTGGCTTGGATTGGAAAAGAACAAAAGTGGATTTTATACATAGGTGGACACAATATTAAAAGAATGTACATATGATTTTTATTTTGGTGGTGATGGTTTTGAAGAAAGTGCAACTCCAATAGGCAAAACATTTTGATGTATAATGTGTAGATCACCCTCCCTTCCCATTCTCTCTCTCTCTATCTGTCTGTGTGTCTGTCTGTGTGTGTGTCTGTCTGTCTGTCTATCTGTCTATCTGTCTATCTGTCTATCTATCTATCTATCTATCTATCTATCTATCTATCTATCTATCTACATTTCTTTCTTTCTCCTCTCTATCTATCTCACGCTTTTCTCTCTCTATCTCGTTTTCTCACTCTATCTCTGTCTTATCTCTCTTTCTCTCACTCCCCCCCCCCCTCTCTCTCTCTCTCTCTCTCTCTCTCTTTGGAATTAAAGTAGTTCACATGGTATGTACTCATCAAACGCATTTGGTACAAACCTATATATAGCTAATTTTATAACAGAAAAAACACACACAAACAAATTAAAATAATAATAAGTTTCTTATTCAGGCAAAATTTAAAGTGGGCTTTTCTTTCAGAACCCTTAAATTCGGACAAAAATCGACCTGCACCCTACAAATATGGGAACCAGTACGTGTATGATACTAGAGACAGATAACCATTTCTTTTGTTACAGTGTAACATTACTAATAAATCAATTAGACAAATAACATCCTTCTTTCCTTGAAATCAATGGATCACTGTACGAACACCTTGCTCACTCTGTTGTCCGTACTACTGTAAATGAACCATGTTTGTTGTAATACAAATAACCAATAACGCAGATGAAAGAGACAGGTAGTTTATTTCACTTTATCTAACTGCACAAATCATTCATCATAACGCTAAGAATGAAGTATCCTTGAAACCCAATATATAACTTGATAGCGTGTAATTACAAGAGGAACGAAAGGTTTTGAGAAGTGATTTAGATATTCGTTAATGTGAAAATGGCGCCATGCACGAGCAGCCTGCACGTGAGAGTGAGTCATCAGTAATTAGCTCGTGCTGGAGCGCGCGCAACAACTGGCCAACAGCTGATAAATGTAGACATTTTACCTGTCCATATTTGGTAGGCTTACACACGGGCTGGGTGTTAAGGAAGAGGTCTTTGTTTTCGTGATGCCAACGAAAACGTTAAAATAAAGCTGCCAAATTGCTTTGTTCTCGCAAGTTAGTCATAGTTTGGACAATATGGCTTGCGAGGTTACCTGTCAAAGGAGAGATATGAATTATTATCGCACCTGCATTCATTATCAACTTTGTTCCATGTCTGGGTGTAGTCTTTGTTTGGGCGTCTGGATGAGATCGCTTTGTCCGCATCATGACTCATTCCATCCGTGAACCCTCTTACAAAGTTATTTTTTAATAACAACCGAACTTAAAAAGTAGTTTCAAAATATAATTATTTCATTTCTGTAATTTTGTTTAATATCAATTAATTTCTGTAATAATTATGTGGTATTTCAATTATTTTTGGTCTTTGGTATATGTAACGATACTCGTTTCTGAGGGTTTTTTTTTTAGCAGCAAACTGTATTTTCTAATACTTTGTTTATTAAACTGATTTTTGTTTAATTATCAAAATAGTATTTATGAATTTATAATCTCAAGACAACTGATGCTTCAAAAACATATTGTTTATTTAACTTTTAATGTATTCACAACCTTTTTAAGAACTCATTTCATCATTATACTGAGCACTCACCACCCCACGCACACATAAAAATTAAATGAATATAAATAAAAAAATTAAAACTATAAATTAATATAAAACATTTTTATTAGTAGTATAATTAATAATAATAATACATTGGATTTATGTAATATATATGCATGTACTTTATATATTAATATAGTTTTTATAATGTATATAATAATTACATATTAGATGTATGTAATCTTGTCGATATCAGCGAAACTTACAATGTATTTTTCAATCAGAATTAATTAATTTCTATTATATGCATTTATTTATTCATTTATTTATTTATCGCAGTGTATAATTATTACACATTAATAATCATACATTATTATGTTTATATTAAATATATACGGATATTTTTGCGAAATAAGCAAATGTATGCCACTAAAGAGAATGACGAATCTGTGATGAGATGTTTATTTTCGTCACACATTGCTTACGCTACATGATATGGTGGCGATGGGTACATTAGCGTACATCATTACTATACGCAACCTACACGCAGTGAGATCTATTTCCAGAAATGTGGTTTCGTAATAGCATGACGTTGTTATACTAGGTGCTGTCGCATAACGAGAGAAATGTGTCTAGGGTAATTAACACGGAAAGGGTTAAATAGGTAGACACAACGAAACTTTGGTAAATAATAGTGCAGTGATGAGGTCATGCAGTTCGTCTGGTAGGTTCTGGGTTCGAATCCATACCCTAGATCTTCCCGTTGGAGTTAGGGTTGTGATCTTTTTTAAGTCTTTAGGTGTACTCGAGGTGGAGTGTTTGAATCTTTATTGAATGTAGATAAGACAAGACAAAGAATTTGTTCTTACAAAAACAAATTAAATAATATATTTCTAAGGGATTAAGGCTGTTTATTATTATTATTAATTTTATTTTATAAAAAATGTTAAGCTATATATTGATGTACCAATGTGAGAAAATTAAAAGAAGAAAACCCCAGAAAAAAACCAAAAAAAAACAACAACAATCAACAAAACAATAATAACATTGATTTAAAACCGTTTCACTTATTCTGTTCATGGACAAAATTAGGCAAACATCTATATTTAATTCTTTAAAAATAAATTCTGCGAACTCAATATGACTGCTTTAAAAGAAAAAATAGAAGAAAAAAATTGAACTTTACTTTTTTTTGAAACATTTTTCGATTTGTTTGACTGACTTGTAGCGTTTGTAAAGTGATTATTTTCTGTCGTGTTTTTAATGTGGTTATGACTCATAGGCAGGGACACAATTAGCGACGTCCATCTATCTATCAAAACTTCTCTTCACACAATGATCATCGAGTTGGTGCTGATTTGGCGTCACTATTCAAACCGTGGCATTCCTCTCAATTTGTCATTCCCGCACGCATTGGTCTCATCGCTTCAAGGCATGTAGTGGACATCCTCTCGATTCCTTTCTCGTAAGATTGGACGAAATATCTTTGAAGAGAAGATGAAACGGACCTCTACAATGCTCATCATTGTGTGAAAGACAGAATAAGAGAAATTCTTTCTAAAAAAAATAGGACATGACCTCTATTTTTATTTCTCAACAGGTTCTCAAATCTGTCCTAATATGCAAAACCGAACTTCAGTGAGTACCAGTTTATGGTATGACGCATCAGTGACTAAAATGAAGACTCCAGAAGTAGTTTGAACCTCTGTATGAGTGTACGCAGACACGAGGGTCCGGTTGTTCAAAGTACGGTTCATATATATATAGATATATGTGTGTGTGAAAAAAGTTAAAATAGATAGTAAAATATTTTTAAGCATCCGTTGTCTTTACATCACATTACACAGATACCATTTTGATAAAGATAACAGTTTAATTCTCAATGTATCACCAGTAGCGGATCCAAAGTCCCTCTCCCACCTTTTTCGTATTTAAAAAAAAAAATTTTTTTTTACATTTTCCGAGTAGAAGGACGTGAAAAGTAATCATTTTTCCCCTAGTCATCTTCACCCATCACATTTGGACCCCCCCTTTCAGAAATCCTGCATCCGCGCCTGATTATAAAATACAGCTGGCTGCTAAAAACTAATATCGTAAGTGGCGACATCATGTTTCTTTAGCGAAGCATCTATTACCAAAACCTTGAATATGTTAACCCCTTTAAAATATTGTTAAACAAAATCAAAAATTAGTTTTGAAATGATTATTTATAAGAACATTATACGTTATTTCACACTAACTTTCAACATATATCTTTAATGTCTTACTGGCATTGCTCCAAAATTAGATTTTACAACCTTCTCTTAATTGGTGGTTAATTATTGCCTCCATTCTTATCTTCAGAAACCTATTGCATTGAAATATAAACATATTTTGTTTAAATATAGACTGTCTGCCCACAATCGCTCTATAGAAACGGGCAGAGACCACAGTATTGACAAGGATACTATAATTTAAAGTCTATGTAATATTAATGTGGTAGAAGACGAATATTACTTTGGCTTAGTATGTTCTTTCTACAGTGCCAAAAGAGATACATATATTAAACCCTACTATTAATCCATCAACATTTAAATTGACGCAACTACTGTCAAGCGAAAACGTAACACAGCTAATTAAACTGATCAAAATAACAGTAAATTTTTAACCAGTGCTACCACTCACAGAGCAGACAATATTGGTATACGAGGTATTCTCTATTGTATTGTATATTATTATGCATGTACATGTATTAACCTTTTACTATTGAGTGTGTTCACCATTCTTCACAATGCGCACATTATATTAAGTTAATTATAAATTTCATACCTGTCAAGTCTACCGATTTGGGCGGGAGCCTGTCGATGTTAAGTACCTCTCCCGATCTCACGATCGGGTGTTCAATTTAATCCAATCTCCCGCTTTTAAACAAATCTACCGCTCAATTGACGAGCCTATACCATGAATTTTTTTTCATTTTCTTTGTCAGGTGCTGCCAAAGAGATTATGCAGCTACATGCAGTTCTTTAAGACTACATAAAAAAATAAAAAATCATATCAAAATTTTAATGGTGCAATAAAATTTTGGTACTGATAAACTTTTGTTACGTGTTTTAGAACGCGCGCGCGAATGGCATGAAAACTAATTTCGCGCAGTGCGTCCCCATTAAAATGTTCAAAAGTTGACATAAATTAAATATATTATACATGTACATATGTATGCCTATAAAATGTATATTTTTTTAAAATTATAAAATCTTTGTATTGTAAGGTAATCGACAATGGAAAAAACTGATCCTATATATTTAAAACCTGATAGTAGTTGATTGCTATGGTGTCGCAAAAACAAACAATCCTTCTTTCGTTCACCTATTCTCTTTCTATCATCTCTGAACTATTTCTGTCTCCATAAACAAGAAAGCTTCTATACAAACGTGTTACCGAAACTTGCAATAGAACGAAATACCCGACAATAAACTGTAAAAGAAATAAGTACGTTGGGGTAAGCTAACCTAAATATGAATAGCAGTAGCGTATCCAGAGTGGGTCCAGGGGGTCCAGTCCCCACCCCTTTTCAAGAATTTTGTTTGGGTTTTTAAAAATATATTTTCCCAGCGGCGTAGCTTCCATTGAGGCAAAGAGGCAACTGCCTCACTAGATTTAGTTGCAGAAAAAAAATCAATGTGATTAATATTATAAAAGTTGATTAAAATACGAGAAATAACTAGCATTGCCTCACTAGAAAAAAAGACCCAAGCTACGCCAATGTTTAGAGGAATCTTGCTGCCGCCACATAGGCTACTCTTTCCAATAAGCAGCAAGTAGTCTTTTATATGCACTTTCCCATGGCCTTTGATGAACCAATTGTGGACCACTAGTTGGAACGGAAAATAGCCCCAACTGCAGATGGGTCCACAGAGAAGGATCGATCCGATGACCGACCGCTTCACAGGCGGACACGCTACGGCTTGAGCTACACCGGCTCAGTTAATCTTGGGCAACGATAACGAAAGATATCTTTTCACTATTTGTTTTTCTTGGATATACGTGTTTTCAAGTATATTTAACATCCATTTCTTGTTTATTTCTTGTTTATTTCTTTTCTGTTTTATATTTCAACAACTGAACATTTGAATAAAACTATTCATTTGTGCATTCAACATCTACACAATTTATTTATTCGCATAAATGATCCTTCTCAGTAGACCCCTTTGCAGTTTGGGGTATTTTCTGTTCCAACCAGTGGTCCACAACTGGTTCATCAATGTGGTGTCCTGTCTGTGGGAAAGTTCATATAAAAGACTCTTTGTTGCTTATCGGAAAGAGTAGCATATTTGGCGGCAGCGGGTTTCCTCTAAAGAAATATGTCAGAATAACTATTATGATTGAAGTATATTATTATAAGATAAAAATCAATGTGCTCTAGAGTACACATGGACTGGTCACTGGTAATGCCTGAGTCTGAGTCCAGAGAGGCGTGCCCGAACGTCTGTGGATGTGGGCATAATAACGATAATAACTTGAAGATGATGCTCTAGAGGCGTTGTTGAATAAAACTAACTTTTCTTTTATTATAAATGAAGGCCTTTTAATGACCAATTCGCATCTACAACAAGCACTTTTAACTTACCAATTTTTCACAAACGGCCTATTTAAAATTTTAAACGAACACGCTGTGTGTGTTGTGATCTATCGCTGGTGTCAGGTACGTATGTTCCTAATTACCTCCTGTCTGTGTTGGACGGGGAGGGCACCGGGAAATAAGGGGTTAATTGATGAGATATCTTATCTAGTCAGTAGCAAACTTCACACAGGTCGTTTGTATGTTGTCTTGGTCATTTTGGTGTTGCCTGGGTCGTCTTCTTATACATATCATGATAGATCCACTGGAACGGGTTATCTGACTCTATTGGGGAGCGGTAGCGTGTCCGCCTGTGAAGCGCTTGGGCACCGGATCGGTCCTTCTCAGTAGACCCGTTTGCAGTTTGGGTTATTTTCCCATCCAACCAGTGGTACGCAACTTGTTCATCAAAGACCGTGGTATGTGCTATCCTGTCTGTGGGGAAAGTGCATATAAAAGACTCCTTACTGCTTATCGGAAAGTGTAGCCGACGTGGCGGCAGCGGGTTTCCTCAAAAAATAGATCAGAATGATTAACGTCCAATAGCCGATGATAAAAATCAATGTGCTCTAGAGGCGTCGTTAAATAAAACAAACTTTACTTGGTTATCATTCTCAGTACAGTAACTATCAATATAATTCAGTTTATCAACCAACAATTTATATCAATATAACTTTCGTTAGATATATTTCAGAACAGGCGAGCCTCTTCTGACGCTACATAGCAATTTGACTGGTGATAAATATTGTCATTGGTTTTAAATTGAAAGGTTAAAATGAATCTAACAAGCGTCAATTAGCTCTTTGTTCCTGAACTTAAATGTTCTGTAGGCATCATTGTATATATATATCACTTGTTAGTAACTTATCATATTACTTCTTCTTCGTTTTCTTCGTTAGCCTATGTGGCGGTAGCGGGTTTCCTTTAAAATACATATGTCAGAATGGCCATATGATTGACGTCCAATAGCCGATGATAAGATATAAAAAAATCAATGTGCTCTAGGGGCGTCTTTAAATAAAACGAACTTTACGTTTGTTTGGTGCGTTCGTACGTTAGTTTTATCTGTTCTGTTGAAACATATTAAGCTGTGGAAATAAAAACAGTATGTGTTTTATGTCGTGAAACCATAAACAAATTAACTATTGTACGCTCGCGTCTAAACCTGAAATGTAACCGCAATTACGACCGTAAATAACGTGTGGGATTACCAAATAAAATACGTCATGTAAACTTCAAACAGTTTTACTTTACCGTTCTGCATACAAAACACGCAAACGCATTTTTTTCGTTAAGATGTGATCGTTGGGTTTCATCTGTTGTCAGCATTGTCTGGAGACGTCAACTGTTTGACGGACGAGTCATGGGAAAATGACAGACGCTGTGGCACTTTGTGACGTCTGCGAAGTTTGTGTTTGATTTATTACTTTAAAAAATACATATATTTTAGGTTTTTAAATATGTGATATTTTATACTTCTTTTTTTTTTTTTTTTTTTTACCCGAAAGACATTATGCGATAATCTGTATGAGTATTGTCATTACGAGGAATGCATCTGGTTAGAGTAGAAGTGCTTTTATTACCAGAGATGGATCCAGAAAATCCATTTAAGGGGGTCCCTATAAATTATTTTTTTTAAATGTAATTTAATTCGCAAAATTTAGGGGGTCCTTGCACTGGGGCCTCTTGATCCGCCACTGATTACCGAAAGGTTTAAGCAGAATTTATCCATTATCAGTATAAGAGAAAAGACTTGGAAACTACTATGCTGTTTGGGCTATTTTCCGTTCCAACCAATGGTCCACTACTGGTTTATCGAAGGCCGTGGTATGTGTTGTCCTATCTATGGGATGGTGCATATAAAAGATCCCTTGCTGCTTATCGGAAAGAGTGGCCTATGTGCCGCAGCGGGTTTCCTCTAAAGACATATGTCAGAATGTCCAATAGCCGATGATCAGATACAAATCAATGTGCTCTAGAGGCGTCGTTAAATAAAACATTTTTTTTTTTTTTTTTTACTCTTAATGAACTTTTGATAATTTCCAAAAGT
>JAULBS010095401.1:0-16793 GCA_032355785.1 Symmetromphalus regularis | reverse complement strand
CAAGGCTATTAATCCTGTGGCCGAGGCAAGGCTATTAATCCTGTGGCCGAGGCAAGGCTATTAATCCTGTGGCCGAGGCAAGGCTATTAATCCTGTGGCCGAGACAAGGCTATTAATCCTGTGGCCGAGGCAAGGCTATTAATCCTGTGGCCACTTTGGACTCAATCAAAATCTGAATTTATCTATCGGCATGTTTATGAAACGGGCAAAATCTTATTGTTGCAATAATTTCATGTATTTTTATTTAAAATATATTTTGACGTACACAGGTATATATATTTAAGTGTATATAAATATATTTGTTAAGTGTGCACAGATATATATATTTATGTTATATGTACACAGGAATATACTGAATGGTGCATAAAACCTTTTTGAGATTTGAAGAATATCACTTTGACAGCATAAAATATTTTGATAAAATCATTTGTCACTAAAGTTACATTTAGACAGTATTTGTGGAGTGTGAAAGTTAAGATCAGATTATAATGGTAAATTTTTAAAGTAGTGGGTTAATAGGGAATCTGGATTCCTTCATTCCTACACCCACGTACTCCTCCCAAACTGGATCCACCTATGAAAAAAATATAATGTTTAGGCTCCTGTAGAATGAAGAAAACGTGTATTAATACCATGTATAATTCACATATTGTCACCCTCATAATCTGTGCCTAAGTCATTTTTTGGCCATTTTTATATTTTCAGCCTAACTCTTTTTATAACAATTGCCGTAAGCTGAGAAAAATGCCTAAGCAAATGTACACTAAGTCTTCCTAACCCACTTGTCAGTAATACGTAGCGGGCCTATACGACCGGAAGAGGGCCTAAAATACAGAATTTCGTATAAGGCCATGGCCTATGAAAGGCTTTTACTTCCGGTATAATTTTTCTAGCATGTTATCTGAGAAAGATTAACACTGCTTTGTTATTAGTTTTTATAATAAAGATCAGTTTACTTTCTATGATATAAACTCTTTTTGGAAAGAATATATCTTTATTCATTTCCGAAGCGAATGCACTGTAAATTACCAATTCCAATGTAGTACATTTAGTAATTTCCGAACTAAAAGCGAGTAATGAAATATATCCGAATTGGACATATTATCATTTACACCTATTGTCGTATAATGAGAGTTGCCTCCCTTACCTAAACAAATAGAAGATGACATAAAATAAATAGCATAAAATAAAATAATTAGCGTAAAATAAAATTAAAATAACATTTTTTTTTTTTAAAAAGACAACATAAAAGGTGATTAATAAATATGTCATTAAATGTGTGTTTTCATATTGGTCTTGTTATAGATCCACGGACAGTTGTATTGGTCTTCGACTGGCTGTATAAGCCTTCGGCATTGAATCGGGTCAATACAGCCTGTCTCGGGCCAATATAACTGTCCTTGGACCTATAACAAGGTCAATATGAAAACACCCATTTAATAACATAATATTATTATAGTTGATAAATACATGTAGTCATTGATGGGTAATTGCAGTAGTTTTTTCCTTTTTCTCAAAACTACAAAAAAAAGACTTAGGCACTTTGGTTACGAGGGTGACGATATTGTAAGTATTGTTCTTAAATCTCAGAATGTTTTCTCTAAGCCACCAGATAGGAATATAGACTCAACAAAACTGATTAAAGGCCATGCATTTATGATCTGTACTTTTTGTGAATGTTTTACAAAATGCCACAGGTTGCAATATTTTTTCATGTACATGTACGTGAGGTCAAATTTTACTCAGTGTTTTAGAAATTACCTGTGCTCAAATTTACTCAAATAATACACTAGCACAAAATGAGCAAAAGATCTGCCTTTAATACATTTTGTTGAGTATACAAATATAGGTTATATGTATTAACAGCAAGAATCTCATTTAACTGTCTCATGTCAGCATTAGCTTTAATATTTAACCCTTTAAACCCTAAACTGCCACGTTATTCATCTGTTGGCCAGTATGATGTGTTTTTTAGGGTCTGATTGTATCATATTGATCGTCTTTGTGGTTTCATTTGTCACAAAGCCACCTGCATTCTTCCTGAACTCCCGCCTCTTTCAGTGTGTATCAATTATACACTACGGACGTGGCTTTATGTTGGTGTCAGGCGATACTAATGCTAATATTTTTGTCTTGTTAATAACCTTTACATTTCATCAATTGTAAGTATTACATAATTGTATATTATTCTCATTTCCATTTTTTGTTAAGCCTTTCATGAATAAAATATTAATGTACAAATATAAACTATTATTGAAATAAAACTGTTACTCTAAAAGAAAACTTTTTTTAATTTATGTAAAGAATTGATATTTATAATAGTCTTTTCTAACAGATGAATAGACACTCAGATTTTTTAGTTCTTTATTTCAATATATATATGGAGGGGTCGATCTTTGATGTTTGGTGGGCACAGCAATTATTGGCTTGGATTCCTAGGAATCAAGAGGGCATTAAGGCAATTTCCAGGACACATCAGGGGCACATTGGCAAATATGACTTTCCTATGGGGCATAAAGGCAAAAACCTGAAATATCTTTGTTGTCTTGCTAACTAACTGATGGCCGACTATGAGTTGCTTTATGAATGGAAAGCTGGAAAAAAGGGCATGGCAATATTTGTCTTCGTTAGAAGTGAAATTGAGAGGGCGTTGTAGCAAAGAGACTGGGTGGCACAGCAAATGTCTCAGTGCCTTTGTGAAATTCGACCCCTTGTATGCATTTATTATTTTTAATGTTTGTGTGTGAAGGGTGTGAGGATTGTGGCAAGCAAAGCTAGACCATACGAACATCACAGACACAAAGCCACACAAGTGCCATCTGAAAAAATATTTTTAAAAGCAGTTTTGGGCTCGTTAGCCAAGGTATTTTAATATGACATTAATTAAAAAAATTAAAAACCTAAATCACTTTGTAAGGGTGGAGGTAAGTGGTTAAACTGCTAACATGCACATGTCCCCATCTAATTTCCTTTTTGGCATGACCGTTGGACAGACTTCAGCGATATATCATAATGGGAAACAACCATTTATCACACCACCATGGAAGATAAACCTAGGGCCGGAGTTGAGAGTTAGCTGCACATGTCCCCATCTAATTTCCTTTTTGTCATGACCGTTAGACAGACTTCAGCGATATATCATAATGGGAAACAACCATTTATCACACCACCGTGGAAGATAAACCTAGGGCCGGAGTTGAGAGTTAGGTGCTGCATAGGGCCTTCTGGTGACTTGAGACTAATATATTTATATATTTAAAAAAAAAATTACGATAACTTTTTCTGGCCGACACCTTCCGGAGCGTCTGGATAAACCTATAGGATGTGCATGTATTTGAGTAAATCCATGTGGTTTTCAGTTTTTTAACATTCATAATCTCTGATCATCTCCACAAATGAGCCATAGACTGCCTTTCCTTTTAAAATCGTAACATAAAATTGAGTTGTCGGATCGATCCATTTCAGTGGACCCATTTGCATTTTGGGCTGTTTTCCGTTCCAACCAGTGGTCCACAACTGGTTCATCAAAGGTCGTAGTATGTGCTGTCCTGTCTGTGGGAAAGTGCACATAAAAGATCCCTTGCTTCATATCGGAAAAAACGTAGCCTATGTGGCGGTAGCAGGTTTCCTCTAAAGACATATGTCAGAATGACCACGACGTCCAATAGCCGATGATAAAATAAAAATTAATTTGCTCTAGAGGCGTCGTTAAATAAAATAAACTTTACTTTTCTTTCATAAAATTGATAACACTGCTTCTTAAACTTAGGTCATTATTGGCCATTTTAGCTGGAGTATGTTTGCCTTCTAAAGCAAATTCATCTTATGTAATATAAATCATTATTTTAAGTAATGTCTAAAAACGATACTTTTTCTATGATACTGTTTATCTTAATCTAGTATTTTCAATCGTATGTCACTTGCTTTCACTCGTGTATTTATTAACTATATTATCCAGTATCAGTGGATAAATGGGGGCCCAGCGCCCATTAACTTTTTGCGATTTAAATAACATTAAAAATAAATAAATTATTATTTAATCCTGGGAATCAGCATCATATTATTGGGGCCCCGTAAATGGATTTTCTGGATCCACCACTTGTATTATAAACTACCTATCTTTAAACATCTTAATAATACTGTAGCGTTCTTTTTTGTGCTACCAGGGGAAATAATTCGCGCTAAACCTATCTGATCATAATTATCCCCCTTTAGATGTCAGAAACGTTAGAGAATGGCATTAATTAACGATTTAGTTGTGGATTCACGATAATAAACAATGCATACAATAACTGTAGTTGCAACCACCTGTGCGTTTATAGCCGTTTCCACTGAAATCTAAAAATAAAAACCGGATGATTGAATTCCTCACACCAGTAGGATTGAGATTGAAACACAAAATCAAAGTTCTATCACGTTTTTGTTATGAGTGTTTTATTGTTTTTAATAGATTTGCAGTCTACAAAAAATAATAGTAATAATAACAAATAAAACTAAGTTAATAAATAATAAAAACAACAACAACAATATTTTGTCGATTACTTTAGTTTGCGTGAACCTAGGCGAAAAAGGACTAAAGTTTTGGAAATAGCAAAACGGTCCTATGTTCCAGTTTTTTTTTCATTACTTTGATTTAATAATATTACTCATTCACTCATATATTAAAATCGACGATATTGCACAGCGTTAATAAGTCTTGGCAGACGACAGCATTACAAAGAGGGGTAACTCTATCCTTTTTAACATTCGAAACATCTCGGCCATTTCTGGTAATATTCTTATCTCGTTCATCATTTTTGCTTTAATAAATAATTTTTAGACAATATGGCATTGATATTATGTTATGATAAATATATTTATAAAATAATCGCGTACCTTAAAAATACATTATAAAAATAATTAACTAACAACTCTATTTTTATAAGAATTCTGCAGCAAATAAAATATGGCGGTCTAAGTAACGCCGGCTCGAAATGTAAAAATTTTTACTTTTGCCTGCCGTTTAAACGTTATAGAACAAAATTTATGGACAAACCAACCAAAACAAAAAATAGTACTTTTTTTTTTCGAAAAATATCAACATTAATAAGGTAAATTATATATATATTTTTTTAATTCCTCAAAAAGCATGTTCCAAGTAACGCAAACAGAATATAGGGGTGCAACGATATATCGGTATATTGCAATACATGCTGAGCGCAATAGGCCTACATGTCGCGATATGGTTTCGTGTATCGCGATATATCTACCTAATAAGTATTCATTCTTATTATATTCTTATATATTATTATAAATTGGTATCGGTCTGCCTGCCTGAGATATATTTAGTAATTAGTATGATAGTATCAAAATATCACTTTATCACATTTTGGTAATTAATTGGTTTGCTGAATCGCAATATATCGCAATACGGTTTTGGCCGTATCGTTGCACCCCTAATAATTACAACAAAAACAAATTATCATTCGTTTGAAATTATCTCACCTAAAGTATAACAATCTTATTATCATGTAGATGTTTAAATACGCTATCCTGGGTGTACTGGCTACATAAAAGTTCAAGCCTTATTTTTTAAATATTAAAAAACCCACTTTGAATGGTTAGGTTTGAAAGTTGATAATTTATTATATCAAGCACTGGATTGGTAAAACTAATTTTCTATATCGGTGTATGTGTACAGGGCCGAATATAGTCCTTGGGGTTGGTGGGTGGGCGGGGCACTTAGGTTCGGGTGCCCTCGATACAGAAATTAAATTACATGACAAATAAAAATATGAACTAAAATGAATGAATAGAACTACATGTAATTTTATAATTATTACATTTTTTTATGTTTGGGAAGGGGACGGGGCACTTACCCCATTTGCCCCCTTATATATCCTCATGCTACAGATGCGTAGCTACGCGGACACATTTTGCTTAGAAAAATTGAAATAAAATGTCTAAATAATCTTTTCCAGTATTTCTCTTTATAATATCAATGTAATACCCGTACTTAGCCATGTGGTTCTAGCACAAATATACCAAAGTAGGTTGAAGATTTTAGCCGGAAGGCATTTAAAAAACCTTGGATTTTCAAAACAAAATTACGGGGGACATGCCTCTCTCACTCTCCCCGGCCTCTTCCCGCAACTTCCAGGAAGCGATTGTCGCCCATGTCTAGTGGTGTCGTTAAACAAAACAAATAAAAAATAAAAAATCGTAAATATATATTTTTAAATTTACAGCTATGATACTGCCCCTTTAATGTCTGTATTAATAGGATGAACCCAGGTGCATTATCTTAATCAAGTACTGTGAATCAATATAGGATCGGTTAAGGAATTCCATTACTTAAACCCACCGTTACGTTCAAATAAACGAAATTACTTTTAACAGTTGGTGTCCGGGGCGCTATAGATACTAAAAAGCGTTGAATGTCTAATTTAATGTATGTTCTAGATAACGCAGTCCATCCATACATTGATATAGATTTATTTATATTGATTTACCAAGACTGATAAATACATGTTAATATCGAGCGCGCATGCTAAATAAATAGAAGGAATTAAGAAACTTCCTTAGTGTTTAATGACAGACAAACATAGATATTGATTTTAGATATTGATTCCATTATATACATTGAACTCATGGTGTGCGATATAATTACTACACGAGTGAGCGTGTCATACGAAATGTATAGAATCAGTTTGGCAATTGTTTTATTTGTCAAGCGAGAGAGAAGTGAACAACTCAGTTTTGAAAAGTGTACAGTAAATTTCGTATGGAACTTGGAGGTGTGTCAGTGCAAGGGCGGCGCAGACACGGGTTGGCAAGGTGGCATTATCACCCCCCCCCCCCCCACCGTAATCTGTGGCGTCCTTTTCTTGCCACAATAGGCAACTAAAATATATTAAAATGTCACTGACTGATGGTGCCCTACTCAGTCTCCCCCTCCCAATATTTAAACTGCTGCGTAGTGTATGTATTACAGTTTATATTGTTAATATTATGCGAGTGTGTGATTATATATGTGTATTATACGAGTGTGTGATTATATGTGTATTATGCGAGTGTGTGATTATATATGTATTATGCGAGTGTGTGATTATATGTGTATTATGCGAGTGTGTGATTATGTATGTATTATGCGAGTGTGTGATTATGTATGTATTATGCGAGTGTGTGGTTATATACGTATTATGCGAGTCTGTGATTATAATTATATGTATTATGTAAGTGTGTGATTATATTATTATGTATTATACGAGTGTGTGATTATATATGTGTATTATGCGAGTGTGTGATTATATATGTGTATTATGCGAGTGTGTGATTATATATGTGTATTATGCGAATGTGTGATTATATATATGTATTATGCGAGTGTGTGATTGTATATGTCTCTTTCTGTATCTCCGTCCATCCGTGTATCTCTCTATCGCTCTCTCTTTGTCTCGCTTTGTCTGTCTGTCTCTTTCTCTCTCTTTCTATCTGTCTCTCTCTTTCTCTATCTATCTCTGTTTCTCTTTGTCTCTGTATCTCTCTCTTCTATCTGTCTCTCTCTGCCTTTGTCTGTCTCTTTCTCTGTTTCCCTGTCTGTCTGCCTGTATGTCTGCCTGTCTGTCTGTCTGCCTGTCTGTCTCTCTTTCTCTCTCTCAAGACATTAGACAGTTAATTTTTAAAACACATCTAATCTACATAAATTAATAAACCGGTGACGTCACAGCTATGCATCACGACAATCACATTTGTTGGAAGGACACTGATGAAGTCAGTTTAACTGATTCATGATGTCCCAAAAGTGTCATAAATAACATTTTATGACACATGGGATACTGATAGCGTGTGATAACAGATGTTTATGGCAAAGTTTATTGGAACCATGTGGATTGAAAGAATCATCTATATTTAGTGATGTATATGTTATTTTACCCGTGGGAATATTAATATCTCTTCATGAAAGTGTGTAAGCGTGAGTATATGAGCGCGTGAGCGTGGCGTGAGAGTGTGCGCGTGTGAGCGCGAATGTTTGTTAGCGTGTATTAGCGTGAGCATGAATGTGTGAACGTATGTTTGTGCACGTGTGAACGTATGTGCGACAATAGTCAGAACATAGAGAATCACAGAGATATGCTACTGCATGGTATGGCAAACTGTTTGTTTTCAGTTAGAACGGCGCAATTTGGTTGTATGAGGATATAGGTAATGACAATAGTCAGAACATAGAGAATCACAGAGGTATGCTATAACTACAGCATGGTATGGCAAACAGTTTGTTTGGTAAATGGAAACGGTTGAGATAGTGGCGGGCGAAGTTAGACACCAGAAACGACGCAGTCTCAAAGTCAGACACCACAAACAGAGCAGTCTCAAAGTCAGACACCGCAAACAGAGCAGTCTCCATGTCAGACACCGCAAACAGCGTAATCTCAAAGTCAGACATCGCAAACGGAGCAATCGCAAAGTCAAGCACCGCAAATGGCGCAATCGCGAAGCCACGCATGGGGGATCTGGGAAAGATGTACATACATTTCAGTTCCGTGACTACTGTCAATATTTTCATCAACACTGAGAACGTGGAACCACTCGTCCGGAAAGCATCTGAAATCGATCTTGATGAAGAAAATGTCACGGCAAATTATATAGCAAATCTGCTAAGGAAAAGGCTTAAGAGTTATTATTTATAAAGGACAGTTAGGTGTAATGTTTGTATTGTTGTCATGGGGATGGTATTTTTTCATCTAATTCCAAAGCTAGGATGCTTCAAAGCTACGACGCTTGAGTGACTCGTCGATAGCGTTGCCAATATTAACTCTAATGACGTTGTTGCTGCGACACTGTTATTGACATCAACACACACAGGTATGCCGCTGTTAGTAATTAAACTTTTTTGTATTGCCTCATGTGTCTCTTGGGCATTAATCGTCAAACTAAGTAGCTTTCAAATAAAAATAGATGATAATTAGTTTTTTCGAATAATTATAAGCCTCTCCAATTAAAAGTTAACGAAAGTGTATACTGAGGAGCAATAAAGCACGTCTTTCCAGCCAGTGATCAACGACTGGTGTAATAGAGACATTGGTATGTGCTGTCCTGTCTGTGGGAATATCTATATGAAACCATGTGTCAGGGATAGTTTGTTTTCTTCTGTAATATTAAACCACGTAAGACAAATTCTGTATGTTTGTCACCAAATAATCACTTAATATGCTGGAGTGTCGTTAACATTCCTTTCCTATTTTTGTAACTCCCGCCCCCCCTCTCCCTCGAAGAAAACGCGCACGCACTCACTCACGCACGCACAGGAAACAACGAAAGAAAGAAAACAAAAACATCGATAACACAAACAATGTTATGGATCACTAGAACCGCCTCGGATTTATATTTTCAAAACAACGATCCCCACTCAGGGGTGGAAAATACCATTGCCCGACTCCCGTGTACAGTAATATTTCACGATTGGGCAACAAGTAGGTAAAGTAACTTATGTGGCAATGTGATATTTTAGCAAGTCTATGTATGTGTATTTTACTGGTTTTATCAAATTGACTTTAGGCAAGTTTAGGATTAACAAGCACATGCATGAGCATTAATCATGCACTGGTTTGCATGCTTTCTTTTATTCTTTTGACCTTGACTTTGGAAACTCCTTGCACAGACTGTAGATGAACAAGGTGTGTTTCTTAATGGTCTTGAAGAAAATATATCAAGACAGCAAATTTAAGATTTGAAAGGTTAGTAAACTAAATAGTTACTTTTAATACAAAATATAAACAAATGAGTAAATAAACATATAAACTACTTAGACAATAATTTAGTTATAAATATTAGTAGTAACAGGTTATAAATTATTAGTGAACTGTGTAAGTCTAAACTAAGATTAATGATGTGAAATAATAAAAAGTAAGTAAGAGTAATATTAATACAATAAAAGTAGTTGTATAAATTTAAACTAATGCATAATGTTATAATAATCATAAGCATTATAAGCTGTGTGAAAGTTTTATTTCGTAATGTAATGAATGTGAGGTGACGTACATGTAATCACAGAGTAAAGAGTTTGTTTTATTTCTCTATTTATTAAATTGAAGTGTGTACATAATGTAGGTTTCATATATACATGTGTAGTTTGACATCTGCATTGGGTACATGAAATGATATCTTTTTTAGGACCTAAGCAGATTGTTTTAAAGTCTTGACCTTGATCTTGATGTTGGACCCATATCCTATATATGTGGTATGTGTTGTTTGTACATTGTATATGGTGTTTATGAATTTATGAATGATATGTTAATATGATACCATAATTATAATTTATTATTATGGTTATGCATGATAATGTTCCTTGATGATATTTGTGATTTTATTAATGTGTATGAACATATAACATATACATATTGACAGTAAATATGTATTTTATGATTTGAATATTTAATATATGAAATTATGTCAAATGACACAAATTATTAAATATAGTAGGCCTATTTATTATGAATATTGATTGTATGTATATGTATACATGCATATGATGTATATATGTTTTTATTCTCATATTCCGATAAAACATCACAATCGCGGTCATTTTCCAAGAACACCGTGCCATGAAAAATCGATGCCGCCATTACATTTCGATACAAAATCGGCCGAAAATTTACAAAAAAAAAGAAAAATTTCACAGCAAACCACGATATGTTTCTAACAGGATGTTGTTCTTAGCATTACCTAAACTGTGCATGTCAAGTTATGATGAATTTGGCGGTAAATACAAGTTAAAAAGACACAACAAGATTTCCCGTTCTGAAGTTTGAACGGTGATTTTTTTTATAGTGGGATTTCGCAAAGGGTTAATGGTCATATACATATAACATTAAGTGTGACATCGTTATCAAATTCCAGACTGGCTAGTACAGTCGAGTTCACTTAATTGCATTCCTGATAATAACATATTCCTGGTATTTGCATAATATCCATCTACACAGAACAATCTGTATGCAAAGAATTTCTTTTAACTGCATATGCTTTCTTTGAAATGAATAGTTAATTGCATAAGAAAATGTAGAAAACTAGATTTTTTTATGTTCCAAACTACCAAAAACCATTGGAGATCTTAACATTTTTATCAAATAATCACAAAATGAAAACAAGGTGAATGTAATTGTATTCTATTTTAGAATTTGTTGTAGCATTCAGGCTTCCATGGTCAAAGAATTCTTTACTTTATTGAATATTTCAGATTTTTATAATTACTTCACTGTATATGATATATGTACTTTGATATTAATAGAATCTTTCACCGGTGTGAGGTATAGACAAGGCAATTCCAACCCAAGGGAGAAAATGTATTTGTGAGGGCCGAGGTTTACCGAGGCCTTTACAAAAACAGTTTTTCCCGCGGGTTGAAATTGCCTTGTCTATACCTCACAAACGGTGATTGATTCTTTTTCTTGCCCACTTAATTTGTAAAAGCAAAATTTCTAAAACTAAAAAAAATAAAAATGTATTCCCCATAACATAACATTATGTTGTACTTTTCCTTGTTTTAATGACGTCATTTGCACTTTTACAACGTATAATGACGTCATATTTAGTATAGGCATTTCATTTTAATTTGTTTTAATTTGTTCAATATTAATTAAAATAAATATATGTTAGTATTACTTTAATTTAAATTTGTATTTCAATCCCTGAATATATTTACAACAAACAAAACAGACCTATGTCTCCTTAATAAGTAGTTCCGTTATTAGTTCGCCGGAAAGGCGTATGTAGAAATCGTCTAGACCCACGGGTCGGACAGATTTATCTAGCCCTAGGGTCAGACAGATTTTTCTAGCACTGTGCAAAAGATGGATAACCCTGTCCAGTGGGCAAGAATTATGTATCTAATGATTATGCAACATTCCGAGGCTTGTTTAAGCACATTTAGGCTATCCATAAAACAAATTACTGATTTATATACTGTATCCACGATTCGAACTTTTAACGCAATCTGTTGTTTCTGTCGGTGTGTTTTATTTTACAAATGCAATGTAATTCATGGAAATTATAGTGTTTGACCACATCATTTGTTGAGCTGTCTAACGGTCTTCCTTGACCAGATGGCTCTGTTTGAAATCGCCACTCGATGGACGGTGAAATACCGTTGTTGGTAAACGTATGCATTTCCTTGCACCAAATCAGCATACACATGTAAAACGATTATGGTAAGTGGGTTGTGAGACTGTTTTAAATAGCTGCTGTCTTCATATTTGGTTTCCTCCGTTATAATCCACAGGGATGTTAAAAACAATGTTTTATGCATTGGATATTGGTTGTAGTTACTGTTTATGGAATTTGTTGATTTTCATTATAACTATATTTTATTCACAGGGCATAAAACTACGGAGTGGGATGGACGTGAATTAAATATTCAGTTAGAGAAGTCAAACTGGAATGGTATCTGATGCATTCAGCAACAACAGAGAGCTATGTAGTTCAGCGTTTAGATTAGATCGATACCCTTGACTGACGTATTTCCCGTTCTAAACAGTTGGTCGGTTGGTTAGTTGTACTTATTTTTATACTTATATCCAACTGATGTTCAGTGATGCTTTCCTGGGCACACACTTCATTCGTGGGCGTAAATGCCGAGAGGACGGGGGGAGTGGGGACACGACCCCCCACTTTTTGGACGGGGGGGGGACGCCTATGTAATTATCCCATTCCACTTTTTGCTTTGAAAAACTGAATTAAAATGCGTAAATAATAATCTTTACTAATATTTCTCTTTATTGTATCAATGTAACACTTACCCATGTTGTCTTAACGCAAATATACACAAGGGGTCTATAATGGTGTCAAACCGGAGGGGGGGGGGGACTGGAAGACAGTGGGATGGTCCGTCCCCCACTTTTTGACAGGGGGGATGTTCCATCACCCCTACTTTCAGGAACGGGTTTTCGCCTTTGACTTCATTAATAGGAGAGACGAAATTCGTTGCCGACACATTAATACATTATCTACAAGCAGCAAAAGATCTTTTATATGTACAAACCACAGCCTTTGATAAACAAGTTGTGGATCTCTGGTGATGTACACCAACCAATGAGCCTTACAGAGCACCCACTGCGATAATAACCGAAAAGTGCATAAAAGTACTTCTGGATATTAATAGAAAAAAGTAGCATACTAATATGTGTTAGCAATGTAGACCATATTAATATATCTGTGCTACTTTTTAAACTAGTAGCCGATGATTAAAAAGCATAGTGGGGTGTTGTTAAACAACCATTTCTTTTATTAAACAATATACAACTACTTTTAAAAAGTGGTTGGACCTATTCACACGTGTGTGTGTGTGTGTGTGTGTGTGTGCGCGCGTGTGTGTGTGTGTGAGTGTGAGTGTGTGTGTGTGTGTGTGTGTGTGTGTGTGTATGTGTGTGTACAGTAGCAAGTTTTGACGTTCACACCTGTCCCCTATCAGTGATGAAATTTTAGGCTAAGAGCTAACAAGCACTAGGTCATTAATGAATCCTGTCTGGATACACGGACATATTTATTGCCCTGTCTTGCCTGCTCAAGTATTTCTGGCCTTGTGAATTATTTTACACAACTAAAACTAAAAACGCTGTCATCCCTTCTTAAGAAACATATTATTTATTGTCTTTGTTGAACGACTTGGGATATCTTCCACAGCTTATATCTTTGTCTTGTAATGGTCAGCGCCTATTGTGACTATCAGTTGTCTATACAATTTCTTTTTCATAATGGTTACCGTAAATCAGGCAAGAATGACCAAGTCCTTGTAAAACATATAATGTCAATACAAAACGTGGCTCGTTAAGAGTTGACCGCGGTCCACACTGAAACGGACAACGAGTGGACACTGGTGGCAGATTTCTAGTACACAATGTACTGAGAGAGTATTTAGTTTAGTGTTATAAATATAAAACAGATTTCAGTGTCATAAAAAGACAAATCCTTCACAAAGCGTACTTAAGTCTGATCATATGCTGGTTGCAGGTGTGTCATACACATCAGTGGCAGATTTAGGGTCCACGGTGGCCCGCCCCGCCCCTAAACTTTTGCGATTTAAATTTTTTTATTTTTTTTATTTTTTTATTCTTAATATATATATTTTATTTTTTTACTGTTAGAGAATCCGAGGATTCTCAAGGACCCCACCCACCCACCCCAAAAAAGAGAGGATTTTCTGGATCCGCATCTGCACAACTGAGAGCTGTTATTTTGTCCACACCACAGTCATGAATTATACAGCAAAAGCAAACGAAATATAAACTTATATAAACAATAAGCATAATTATATTTAACAGTCGTATTAGATTGCTTTCATTATAATAGTTCAAAAAGTTGCAATTATTTTTTTATAGAGGCTGATCAGTATGTTTTCTATATAAAAAACAATCAATGTGGTGATTAACATTATTTATCATATAGATTAATATATTTCTATACTAAATAATTAAACATTAAAATTTGAAGAAAAATTAATATTTGGAAAAATGTATTATATAGAATATAGAATTTGTGTATTGTTGTATATAACATGTTTAATTTATTCTTGTAATTTTTCTGAAGTTATTATTTTGAATACTGTATATTTTGTGGTTAAATATAAAAAACGGTATATATAAAAACAACACATTATTTGTCATATATGTCTATACATTGTGAAATATCGTTATAGGAGAATATAAGTAAATTAAATTAGATAAACAACCAATATAAATCATCGGAAATTTCAGGTTGAAAATTATGTATTTCATATCAAATAGTTACATATACATTTGTATGTGTATATATAAACCGATGACCTCAAAAATGTAAGTTTTGTGATGTTAGAATGTTCAATATTTATTGCCTGACTATACCATACTAGTTCGAATTTTTTCATCTTGATACGTTTTATAGTGTCACAATTCGGGACATGTCAGCAATGTGGATTATGGAAGAAGTAAATCTCTAAACTAAAATCCGAAAGCTGGTTAGCTGGGTATTCTCGTTTTCTAAAATTAAAATTTAGATTTAACTCCCCCCCCCCCCCCCACAAAACAAACAGAACAACATACCCACTCTCCTCTCCACACAAACAAACCATTACTGATATAGTACAAAACGAACAGGCATACAACATAAATATATCTACTATATAATTCGAATGTGCGTAACAAGTAAAGAATAGTCTTATTATAAATGTGTTAATTTTCTAACAAAATTTGCCAATGTGTTGTATAAAATGTGTTTTTTTCCTATAGAAATCTAACAATTAAAACGGTTTGAATGGAGTGCTATACAAATTACCATTATTGATATATCACATTAAAACGGCAGCCTTAAACTGTATTTCACATTCAAACACAAAGCAGCGATTTAATGTAGCCAAGAGAAAGAGTTCACTTAAACAATGATGACATCTCAATATCAAATGAAAGGTCAATATCCGTGTTTAATTAAAAAGAAAATCGCCAACAGTCGCCACTGTCGGTGTGCTAAGACAGCACTAAAACTGGACATGTTGTGGTCCTATTAGGTCTTTTTAAATTACATGAAACTTAACATCTTTGAAATGAGATAGTTATTGTTTGAGTAGAAGACGCTCGTGTCATGCACGCGCAATGAGCTAGTGTCCTAATTCGCGTGGAAGTGGCAACAGTAACTGCGCGACGCACAGAGCCGATCTATTCAAATTCATTTATTCGACGCGGTTACATATTGCTCGCGATCAACCGTACGGAAAGAAAACAATTGGGAATTGTGCGATATCCAGTAATTTGCTAAACATATTAGTAACGCTAGTCTTTTTTTCATACATGTCATATGAATTTGATTTGAGAGCGCGTACAACTGACCGTCTTGTGGTATGGAATTCGGGGACACCGTATGTTTCCGCCGTCACTCGCTAATTATCTGCAATCTGGGTAACCAAGAACTCACAAATCAAGAGGGGACTCATAATTACGAAGACTTACGTTGATGCTAAAAGATTTTTCCTTCGTATTTAAAACGACTTATATTTCACCTATATGAACCGGATTTATAAGAAAGAGAAATCATTGTTTTTGGAACTACAATAATGAGAAGGCCTACATGTAGTTATAAGGTGCAGCCACTTTCAGCCATGTATCATTTAAGTTCCTCTTCTGGAATAACTTTTATAACTTTAATTCTCAAGAACTTATTAAAATAATATATTACATCACATGTAATTTCAGAAAAAAATATGATCACAACTGAAATGCGGTAACCGACGCAACATGTTTCGTAGAATATTCCAAATATGCGTGATAAACAACTACAAATTAATGGAAAATACATTACAGTAGCCGGCACACGGGCTGGGGGATAGGGGTTTAACCCTCCCTTTGTTTTTCTAAGAAATGATTTTTCATTTAGTATATAAAAAAGAGCAAGTGAACAGAAACTGATACTTACATATTTAGGTTCCCAGTGGTATCCCACATAATTTAAGTAGTTTGTATTGCTTGTAAACTATTGCTGGAAAATGCCTTAAAAATATGGGAAAACAAACAAACCCAACCCCCCTAACCCCACCACCCAAAAAAACAACAACAACACACCAACTGAAAACCCCCTTTTCTTTAAAACCTTTGTCCGTTATTAGCATATATACATTTTAACACTACTGTATCCCCAGTTTAATACTGCGCTTTCAAAAATGATAGTGTGGTGTCATACTATAAAGGTCCTTTCTCATGAGTTATTTTCCGTTCCAAACAATGGTCCACAACTGGTTCATCAAAGGCCGTGGTATGTGTTGTCCTGTCTGTGGGACGGTGCATATAAAAGACCCC
>JAULBS010095390.1:0-16794 GCA_032355785.1 Symmetromphalus regularis | reverse complement strand
GCTAATTATTGACTCTCTGGCCAAATGTATCAATGATTCTGAATCAATTGAATCATTCAATTGATTTTAAGGAAAAAACACCCCATCACTTCTGTAGGGGTGTGATTATGCAGAGTGAAAAAGCTTGCCTGAACCTTACTTGGGGAGTGATTTATAGCTCCTCTACTTTTCAAATGTGAAACCATGCATTTAAAAAATGTTGGTACTGTTATATCCGGTAAACTACACTGGATTTATTAAAGCAAACACTACCTTCATAATGACACTCATATTAAAGCAATACAAAAGTGCAAAAATTTTTTTTTTTGATAACGTCAGTTTAGTTAAGAGCAGGAACCCGGCACAGTTAATTGTTATAAAATTATATAATTATATTTTCAATTTATGTCATAACCCAGTAACCCATCACAAAATCCTTATTTTCTCAAAATGGCCATGACATGGGTTACCAGGTTCTTGCAGGTCTTCAGTTGTAAGTGATAGAAAGAAGCATACATACAGACATCAGTTATTCAGAATGTGATCAAGTGTTACAGAGACCTGCTCAAGCAGTTGTCCACTGATGGAAAACAGATGTTTTTAAGTATGATGAGCTAAACACTATGCTGACTGTGTATTTAGCATGCTTTAACTGTGTGTTTTATTTTAAATTTTAGACGAAGATTGCCAGTAGTTATGGTTCGAATTCACATGGCTCAGACCTTAAAGGCAGCAACCACCTTTATTGAGCAGGGACGTATCCTTTCAGGATAAAATAATATCACAAGCAGTTTGCTCATAATTTTGTAAATCTATCTTTTATTGAACAATTTACATATACACCTGAATCTAGACCAAACTACCAATAATAATAATACGGTAATAATAATAATATATCCAAAATGTAAGTATAAACAGCACTCTTAACTGTTCCAGATTATGTATATGAACATTTTTATTTGAAAAACATTTTGGGGATGCAAGACTCTCCCTACACCTTCCCAAATACTTGTTGATGTCCAGATTCAAGCAGTTTTAAGTAATGTGTAATTTTAAGTCAAAATGGGGCAGATTTAATCTGCCAATTGATTATTAAATTGTTTTTAAAAAGAAGAGAAAAGTGCAAAATAAAGGGAGTAGGCATGGGCAGGATTTGCTTCTACTACTGAATCCACCAGTGACAAAAGGTTGTTAATGGGGGTACCCCTCAAGATAAGTTTGATAAGTAAGATAAATGTAGTTTGATGTAAAATGTATTTTGGGCTATTACACAAACACACTGGAAGAGGGGCAGATATAGGATTTCAAGGGAGCAACCTTGATGGTAAAATATTTATGGGGCACAACACTATACATGCATAAAATATGTAAAAACAAGAAAATTTCATAAACTGAAAGAGTTGGCTCACCCCATATAGACCCTCAGTGGTCTAGCTTTTAAGGCATTGGACTCAAGTTGAAGGACCACTGAAGGTGAAAACAGTGGTTGAAAACGTGTCAGATGCTGGCTCACACGGACTACGTGTAACAATTACCAAATGTTTGAAATCCAATAGCTAATGATTAATAACTCAATGTGCTCTAGTGATGTTAAACAAAACAACCCATGGATACCACCTTCTGTCCCTAGATTCATGCCTAGGAGACGACAAAATGTTAAACAAAACACCCCATGGATACCACCTCCTGCCCCTGGATTCATGCCTAGGAGATGACAAAATGTTAAACAAAACACCCCATGGATACCACCTCCTGTCCCTGGATTCATGCCTAGGAGATGACAAAATGTTAAACAAAACACCCCATGGATACCACCTCCTGCCCCTGGATTCATGCCTAGGAGATGACAAAATGGTATCCTAAGCTAGACTAAATTAATTTTAATTAACAAAATTTCATACAATTACTTTTGGTTGGGCACACTTCCACTCTTTCTCCACCATTGCCCCACTGTTTTTAGCATCTGCCTTTAAACAAAAATTATTTCCATTTTTAGACTAACACTATATCCAGTGTCCATCAGATGTATTTATAATTACAAACAGATTTTAGTGAATACAAGAATACACAGGTACATCTCAAATTAGTTTTACATCACTTATTTCAGCCTTGACATTTAATTAGATGTTAGAGTTGGACCAGAAGTTATAATGGACCCAGCCTTTCTAGTTACAAGGTAATTCATAATTAATTAATTCAGCAGCAATTGCTCCTCTAAGTTAACTACATTAAATAGGTTCAAATCAAACGTAACAAATTAAGAGTGTCATTGCATTTACAGTCAGGCACACAGTTGGCATGACAGACTTTGTGCTCCTCCAGCAGCTTGTTCCAGAGTCAGGGCTGTAGCTAGGAATTTTTGTTTTAGATTGGTGTAGGGGCAAGATAAATTCTTGGAATAGACAAGTGCCCATTTTTTTTTAAAACTTAGAGGCCCTAAAATGCTATTTCCAGTGATTTCAGGGAGTAATTTTAAACTATCTACCTAAAACTCCTCGAACAGTAAAGAAGAGTATTTTCTTTTAAGTTTGTTTCTATTGTTCTTTACTTGAAGGGTTGTTAAAAAAAAATTTGGGGGAGGGGTGGGTGGTGAGTGTGTGGGGTGTGAGGGGAATGGCAACAAATAAATTGGTGACACAAAGTGTGTATGTTTGTTCTTTGTAACTGGTATACCAGAACTAATATATATGGAAAAATATAAAATCCTTTATAATTATACAAACTGAGACTGACAGTGAAAATAAAATATTTGGCAATACTGTGTAACTGTGGGCTCCAACAATCAGATAGCTGTCAGTGTTCTTTTAATTAGTGACACATAGCCCAGCAGTAAAACAACTACCTGATGTGTGATGCATAATTCTATTAATCCCCTTCATTGAACCCATTGGGCTATTTCCCATTACAGCAAGTAAGCTATGACTGTTGTAACAAAGATCATGGCATGTGCCATCTTGTCTGTGGGAAGGTGCATGTAGTAGACTGGTTGCTTCTAATTGGAAAGGGTAGCATATGTGGTAGTAGCCACAGGGATAAAATTAAGAAATGTTGCCACTCACTTGTGGGACTAGTATCCTAAAAGGGGCTCTAGTATCTTAAAACAGTTACTAGTCCACACAGAAAATCACTAGTCCCCCAATAACTGGTTGAAACTGTGACTGACCACGTAATGTGGAGTATTTTTGGCCGTTCTTGAAAAGACAGAATTACAATATTGATTTATAGCAAAGGGTCTTTTGTATGCACTTTCCAGACAGTTAAAACTATTGGATGAAACAAGAAATAACCAAATGAGTCCATCAAAGGGAATCGGTCTAAAAACCAGTCAGATGCTCTACCGTTATTTTAAGAAAGAAAATCACCATCTAAGGGACATAACTCCTGTTATCTATCAAGCATAATGAGTTGTCTGTCATTTTAATACTTATTTATTCCTCAAGAAGTAACACTGTTTATAAATACATGAAATATTTATTGGAAAACATTTTACTGTATTCATTTGGAATAATACAAAATGATAAATTGTAAATACTACTTTTAGTACTAACACTATTTCAGAAACATGGAAGATTTTATAACCTGGACAGACACATCAACAATAAGAAAACATGTCCTGGAATATAACGATCTTGTAAGTATCCTAACATCATGCAGTCTTATTTTAAATTTTTGCAGTAATCCGTTTTGTGTTAACAGTCAGATTGTAATATATCCATGTTACTTTCCCAACTGTGGTAGGATAACAAAAACAAATAAAAAATAAAATAAAATAGAATTAACATATCTTTGACAAACATTACAAAATGAATGAAAATAAAAGGTTGTATTCTAATTTGAGAAGCTGTAAGCAAGATTTTAATGGTCTGTAATATTTGAGGTCTGAGCTTTGGTCAGATAAACCTGTCATGGTTTATGGTATGAAACTAATTTTTATCACAAAGAATTACTTCCCTTTTTTTTAAGTACATGGTATTAAATATTTTACACTAATTTAGGGTAAAATATATACATCATAATGATGACATTGCAGACCACAAACCAGTCATATTCTAATTAGAATTTTCTTTAATGCCTTGGGAAATACTGCATTAAATTAGATTAAATAACATGCACATAAATTGTGATGATGTGAAATTCTTCTTCCTTTATTATTTCAAATTGTTTTTTTAATCAGTGATATTCAGTGTAACATGTGATGTTGTTTTTTTAATCAGTGATATTCAGTGTAACATGTGATGATGTGAAATTCTTTTACCTTTATTATTTCAAATAGTTTTTTTAATCAGTGATGTTCAGTGTAACGTGATGTTTTTTTAATCAGTGATATTCAGTGTAACATGCAAAAAGCATTTCGTCAAGCTAAAAATATCATGCTAAAGAAAGTCAAAGCTAAAATGGTGATATAAACTTTAATGCATTTAATTGTATTTTCAAGTTATTTCTTCTAATTTGATGCAATGTTTACTTACATATTACCAAAAACAAAATGTAATTAGAATGCATCTGATTTGGGGTTCATAATGTGTGTATTAGGTCGTGGATTTGTGGTTGTATATTTGAATTCCAAGTTTGTTTTGATAGAAAAATGTGATCTGTAATAATCTGCAATTTAATTGTTTTAGACTTTTTATTGTGATTTCTGCCTTGCGTTCAGGACAGGCTAGCATACGCGGTCACTATATAGCAATTTTACTGGTACCAAACTTTCTCATTGGGTTTTATATGAAGCATAAAATTATTCTAGCTAGCAATTTCATCATGAATGCTGACCTGATGCAAATTTAAATCTGATTAACTTTATTTGTCATTTCAGAGAGACGACTTCGATATCCTAGGATGACAGAATACAGTTCAAGATTTTATTGTTATTGTTTTACAAATAAATGACTTGCACTCTTAGAAACTTATTTTTTTTCAAAATGAGAAAGTTTGCACTCGATAAAGTCAGATAGAGAATACTAAATGAGGACCAGTGTTATACCTTTTATATTACAATAAGTATTGTTTTTAATAAAGTGAAAGCTAGTGACATATGTTTAAAAATACACTGTTATAATGTAAATGGTATCATACACTGGACCTTGTTGATTATTTTATTACCCACGTACTGTCAATTCTAGCATTGTTGCTCTTCTGATCTGAAAAGAACATAAGAGGGAAGATGCACGACTTCATTTAGCTATGATGTTATTGAGCACCACATCTTTTTGACGTTATATGAGATTCTGGGGCTGATAGTATATAAATTATTATTAAAATACACCATCCCTTCAGCAATTATTTTATCATCCCACCCTGACTTTTCTAATAACCAAAAAAACCCAACAACAAACAAACCTTTGGTGAGCTCTGTTTTCCAAGCAAACATGGTGTCTGACACGATTTGACAGTGTCGTATAGCAACCTCTAACTCTAAATTGTTGGACAGACGTAGTAGTTACATAAAAAAACAACACACAAAAAAGAGCAAAAACCCCCAACAATAACTAAAAAAATAAATAATAAAAATAAAATACTTATGCCATGGTGAGCTCTGTTCCCCAGCATCTGTTTATTCGCAGTACGTCGATTCCAAACAAACGTGGTGTCTGACACGATTTGACAGTGTCGTATAGCATCCTCTAACTCTAAATTGTTGGACAGACGTAGTAGTTTGGACATAAAAAACAACACACAAAAACCCCCAACAATAATCAATAATTTAAATAATAAAAATAAAATACTTATGCCATGGTGAGCTGTTCCCCAGCATCTAAGTTTCCTCGCAGTACGTCGATTCCAAACAAACGTGGTGTCTGACACGATTTGACAATGTCGTATAGCATCCTCTAACTCTAAACTGTTGGACTGTTTGGACATAACAACAACACAAAAACATTAATAAATAAAATAAAAAGAAGAAAAACCACGTCCGTCTTGTCCGACAGCTAGGATTAGAAGATAATGGGAAACCATGGGAACACTGCTGAACTTCTTGTGTGACGTCATTTAATTATAACTTGTGACGTCCGTATTCTGCAGTCATTCGGTTACCCGAGCGAATCTAAACCGACGTGAACGGAAACGATCGAGAGTTACCGAATGGTTCTAAATTAAAATTGGGCTAAGTCTTAGAAAGCAAATTGGAAACGCCCTCAATCGCTAGACTAGATTACGTTCCTAACAATAGATAAATGTTATGTGGTAGAAGATGACTGTAACCAGTCAAACTGTTAGTGGGCGCTCGCCCTGCTGAACCAAAGGACAGGATTATGATATTAGGGATCTTAATGAAAAAAACAAAAACACAACCCCGGGATGTTTTAAAGAGACTCCATCAGTGTTTAATGAAGTGTAATCATAGTTGTGTAATCATAGTTTTGATTAAAACAGCAGACATACGGGTAAAATGGACATTGTACTTGTTTAAAAAATATTTTAAAAAAAATGTTCGTAACATTGTTATTGAAAATATTTTTAAAGATTAGAACCATTATTCACATTACCTTTTAGAAGTACTGTACATAGGCGTATTTTGTTCTCTATGTAGTGCTCGATATTTTCTCTCAAAAACCAAATGTTTTGTCCTCATAATGTCACACTTTACAACTGGTCTTGTTCATGGCGGTTACCACGGTCATGCTGAAAATCATAAACGCATAACCGTACAACTTGGTCAACAACAACAACAACAAAAAAGAAAAAAAAAGAAAAAAAAAAAAAAGAGAAAAAAAAAACTAAACCGTACCTGTGCAAATACGCGTATGAACACAGCAATGTCGTTCGGGATTCGTAGAAATACTGAGAAAACCTTCAAAGGCATAGTCCCACGGAATTTAAGGGGCTTTGTGGTTTAAATATTGATTACGAATGAAACATACATGCTTTTGTTATGCTAGATCTCGTTCTTATAAGGCAAGACATTTTAACTGAACCGTGGTATAGGGAATTCCATATCGAGTCGATCGATTTTTTTCACATTTAAAAAATTCAACTTTCAAGATTAGAACTCCTCGTAGGGCGAAATAAATTGGAACGAAATGTTTTTGCAGCTACAAAAATATTCAGAAGTTTTTTAAATAACGGCTAACAAGGGAATACCCGTTACTTGACTCGAAATATATACATCACACCTTCAACGGTCCGTAAGCATAATTCATTATTATTTTTAAAATATTGATAGTAAGCGAGATGCGGTGGTTATGACAAATCAAATGTTGATATTTAAAATTAATTCTTTGTTTGGAAATTAATTGGGTCAAGGGTCCGTGGGAGTATGCGTTTAATACTAATATTATTAACAAATTAAAAAAAATACAGCAGTTATCTCCCTTGTATCGTGACAATCTAATCGCTCATGTGGAGCAGATGAAATAATGTTCGTTATATAAGCTGTGTTAAAAACACGACAAGGTGGTAATATATATTATACTTATTTAAAAGATGTTATTACTGTTTTTGTTTGTTTCTGTAAAGATAATATAATACTATTAATTATATAGACCTTTTATAACCTGTTACTCGATAACAACAGGGCTGCCCTAGTTACTGGCATTTGTAACTTTTTGAGTTAAAAATAATTTGGGAAAATTTGGAAGACTTGGTTATAAAAAATATGGTGTTTATCCCTAATCAGGCCCGTAGGAACGACTTTGGAATCGGATACAAACTCTATATCAAATTTGAGTCACGATGGCAAACATCAATGAGTACAAAAAAATGGTTCACAAATGGGAGGGGGGAGACACGTGCCCCGATCCCCCGGGTTCCTACGGTCCTGCTAATACTGGGTACGTTACGTTGTCAGAGGGAGAAAGTATTACTTTTTATTGTCACCTTCTTCCTCTACTTATTGTAATTGGGTTATAACCTGTATATAAAACCTGTTTATAAAAGAAAAAACTCTGTTTCTAGAAATCAAGTCTGAAGTTAACCAATGTTTTCTATTTTACTTCATAGAACACGAATGTAGGATTGTTATCAGTTTAAAAATATAACTAACCAGAGGCGGATCTACTATGAAACAAATGAAGCTTAAGTTTCAGGGCCCCTAATCCTGGATGGTCCCCAGAAGCGACTTTAATCCAATACAGTGCTTAACCCAGACCTCGTTACTGGTTGCGAACGGCCCCTATAACAGTTCAAGCTTCATGGTTCCCTAAATGTAGGTCCGCCACTGTAACTAAGATTATCTTAGTAAGATTAAATAACATTGTAATTGTGAAGTTTAACAAGCGTAACATTGGATCGGCCCGATACTTATAATTATTATGGGCAACATTTCTTTTCACGTTCAATAAAATTAGCACGTGGTCACAAGGAAGTTCGTGCACTTACATCCTTTTGGCAGTCTAAGCCAGCCAATCGTTGTGTTTTTATTATTAGTTATTCATTTTTTTTACTGGCTAGTGTTTACAACACATGGTCCCAAACAATAACAAGGAGTGATGAAATAAATGGGTTGGGAAGGAAATTACCCAGTGATAGTGTTTATATACGCCTTTGGTCTAATAAAACATTTTCCGCACGTGTTGGAGATTTTCTCGACTGGATACAGCAGCGTAATCCACGTAAGTTCTGCAGTTTCATAAACTACTTAATAGACACACATTTGTGTGGGTGACATAGAATAATGTTATAGAAATCATGTAATTTGGTACATAATTAAATTTGGAAAACGTAAATCCTTATTAAATGCCAGATCTGTAAAAGTATCGGGTGGATCTAGTAATTTTGGATATGGTCAAAAGATAATTTAAACATTCTTAATCTTAAGAGAAAGTTTATTTTTGTTTAACGACACCACTAGAGCACATTGATTTATTAATTATCGGCTATCTGCCATCGAACATTTGGTAATTCTGACAGTCTTCAGAGAAAAAACACCACACACACACACACACACACACACACACACACACACACACACACACACACACAGAGGAAATCACATATCAGTCCTTTGATATTTCTTGTCTTATTTTGTTTAACAACACCACTAGAGCATATTGATATATTAATCATTGGCTATTGGATGTCAAACATTTATAAACTTTGACACGTTGTCAAATGTGAGCCAACCTCCAACGGGCTTTGAACCACAGTCTTCAACGTGAGAGTCCGATGTCCTACCACTGGACACTGAGGTTCACTTTTTGATATACCAGTGGTGGGGCACTGGTTTGGACTGGAATAAACCTAATCAGAGGGCGTTCAATCCTTCAACCAAACCACCTCAAACGAGTTACAGTTCACCCGACTGAGTAGATATTTTAAAAAATAGGGGTGGGAGTCTTTAATTTATAAATAAGAAACCACTATCCAAGAATTGGCGCTGGAGGGAGGGGTGGGGGCAGTTAAAAAAAAACCCAAACCCCAGTGTATATTAAATAACATCTGTCCTGAAGGAACTAGATACAATATATTAAAAACTATATAATTTTATAAGACAACTTTGATAAAGTAGGTTCGATCCCTGAAATCCCCCTCACTACATAACGTGCCTCCATATTTTGATACTGATATTTATAATTATGCATTAACATCCAATTACTACATACCGTGTTTTATTGACAATGATGTTGCTGTTATATTTAATTTGACATAATCTGTGACGAAAAGCTGGAGAATCAAGTTTCACGTTCTGGAGCGGAATCTAGCTCAAACTGTAACGTGTCCGCCTGTGAAGCGGTCGGTCGTCGAATCGATCCGTAACAGCGGACCCATTTGCAGTTTGGGCTATTTTATGTTCCAACTACTGGTCCACAACTGGTACATCAAAGACCGTGGTATGTGCTGTCCTGTCTGTGGGATGATGCATATTAAATATCCCTTGCAGCTTATCGTAAAGAGTAGCCTATATAGCGGCAGCGGATTTATTCTAAATAAAATGTCAGAATGACCATATGATTGACGTCCAATAGCCGATGATAAGATACAAATCAATGTGTTCTTAAGGCGTCGTTAAATAAAATAAATTTTACTTTATTTAGTTACACGTTCTAGTTCTGTCGCGAAGTTATCCCGCTTTTCTTAAATCTACGACATAGGAATTTATTATACACACTGTCAAACAAATTTCCACTAAGTACCGAGACTTATTTCTTCTTGTCGATTGACATCTAATAATATAATGAAGTATTATTTTAAACCATTGTAGTAAGTTAAATTTCATACTGTTGGTAAGGATGTCCGCAGGAACGAGTTCTGGAAATTTGATTGATTAAAATGCGATTTCTTTGCATATTGGAGCTTAAAATTTAATATATTCAATTAAAAAATAAATTAAACATTCAGAATTAAAAAATAGCTCTTCTGAAATTTGACGGTTTCCAGACCCCGGACTCCTGGAGGCAACACAGAGTATGTTTCGGTTGTTGTGTGAGGGGGCGGTGGGGGTGGGGTGGGTTGTCTTATATTTATGATAAAAAATAAAAATAAAAAAAATAAATAAATATTTTTAGAATTTAAAGAAAATAAATTCTGTTTCTTTTTCCAGAAAACAACATTCACAGAAGGTAATTAAAGCAGAAGACGGCGTAATTTCCAACATGTTTGATTTTATGGTAGCTGCCAAAGATGATGATATCGAAACACTTTCACGAATTTTCCACACCTCCAGTATTTCAATAGACAAATCAGACTGGGTCCATAATGAGACGGCGTTAACAATATCAACGAAATTTGGTCGACAGAATAGTGTACATTTTATATTAACCAATGGTGCGAACGTAAATCGTGCAAACAGAAAGGGGAAAACACCGTTGTACTACGCGGTCAAAGAAAACCATGTTGGTTGTTTGGAACGATTGTTAACTTGCAAGAACTTAGAGCTCAACGTTGCAGTCCACGAAGGTCTCACACCCTTAATGTTGTCTGCCAAACTGGGGTTTGATATTTGCGTAAAATTACTGATAGAACATGGATGTGATATAAATACTAAGTCAGGAAGTGAAAATAAAGGTGCTATCCATTACTGTATTCAACCAGAATCGTGGGAGCATACACGGGTTCAGACAAAACCAGTGCATGATCACCACAGATTCCAGTGCTTGAAAACATTGGTTGAATCAGGCGCAGACGTCAATCTTCCCGACGGTAGCGGTATGACGCCATTACATTATGCAATACGAAATCAAAATGTCAGAGCTGTTGAACTTCTCGTTTTAGAGGGAAGCTCGGTGAATGCTACAGCTTCATGGGAAGCTGCTCGGTCTTGTTGTGTTGGACCTGTTACCGCAGCTCTACTGGCCTCGTACGTCCCCAACACTGGTATCACATCAATCCTCTTAGCAGCAGGATGCAATTTTCTCGACTGTCCAACTATGATGAAAATTAAATACAGCGACCCCCATGTCCTCTGTCTAGGCCAGGTGCACCACACGCCGGAGATGATTGGAACAGACGTTCATCCAGTCAAAAAGAACCCTAAGAATTTGATAAGTTTATGTAGATTGGCTATTCGGAAAGTTATGGGACAGAATATTTCAAGATGTTTTGACCAGTTACGGATTCCAGAATCAGTAGAGAATTTTATTTACAAAACTGAATATCAAAACTGAATTATTTATTTATTGGGATTGTGCAGGTTATATTTTAAAGAATTGTATTTTAAATTTATTTTATTTTATTATTATTTTTTTGGTTCTAACCCTCGCTTATATTTAATGAAATTCAATATTTTACTAATAAATATACTGTTTAATACGAACAGCTTTTGTTATGACTTGAAAGGAAATAAATGTTTAAAGTTTATTTTGTTCAGTGGCTATTAGGTGTCAAGTCAAGGCAGTGAACACGTGGTATTTGTGACAAATCTTCTAATCCTTTCCATTAGCAATAACATTTTCTATGTGCACTTTCTCGGAGACTAGAAAGTAAAACTATGCCAGTGTCTGGAAAAAAGAAATGGTACACTGGGTCCTCTGAGGAGAAACGATAAAATAACCCAATTCACCTCTTACTGGAAATATACTGTAAAGGTACATTCCAGGGCCAGATGTACGAATTTTGAAAGGAGGGATTACAACATTTTTATTGTTAATAATATTATGATCAAATTATAATGGAGGAACATATAATTTTTTAAATGTATCTTAAGTGAGTGTGTGTGGGGGTGGGGGAATCCGGAACCCCAGACTCCCCTATTAATCCGCTTACACATTATGTTCTTACTATCTAATAAAGTATTATGGGCACTGTATTTCTTGACTGATTTGACATTCAAATCATTACTATAGTATATAAAAACAACCATAAAGTCCACCTATTGTAATACTGGTCAGTGTATTTTTTGTACACTTTCCATTTAAGCCTTGTGGCGCACTGGATTATCTAGAGCTGAAACTGAGTAACCTACTTACCTTGCTAATAAGCCCAATAGCCTAAACATTACATCACCGGAACCAGTAAACGAAAGCTTTATTGTTAGATAATTGTATAAGGAATGATTGCACAAAAAGTGTGTCCTTGTTAGTAACAGAAAATGGAATTTGCAACAAGGGCGAAATTAGTTTCCTGGAAGTGGAGGGGGTTGGAAGGAACATCCCCATGTACAAAAAGTGGGGGATGTGTCCCTCCCAACCCCTCCCCCCATGATTGTCGCTATTAGAGACCACCTTGTGTTAAGACCACATGATTAACTTATGGTTGATAAAATAAAGAGAAATACTGGTAAAGATTATTATTTAGGCATCTTAATTTCAATTTTTAGAAGCAGAATGTGAGAGAATAATTATATAGGCATCCGCCTCCCGACCAAAAAGTAGGGGGATGTGTCCCCCCCACCCATCCTCCCCAGAATTTATGTTCCTGATTTGCACATGATATTGATATTATTGCCAGTGGTATGGGATGACATCGTCAATTCAATGTGTTTCCTTTCCGTAATAACGCGACCACTTTACAACCACTGAGGTCCCTCAAAACGTACCACATAACTAGGTCGAATGCATCTATTCAAATAGTGGGGAGACACAAACTTGTTTAAAACCATATTTCTGCTTAATAAAGAACACGAGATGTTCCGACAAATCCGTGACAGATTCATTTAATGACTGTCAGAACAGTTACAATGCGTATATTCGAGTTACAATACGAGGTATTCGAGTTACATTACGAGGTATTCAAGTTACAATACGAGGTGTTAGAGTTAAAATACGAGGTATTCTAGTTACATTACGATGTATTCGAGTTACAATACGAGGTATTCGAGTTACAATACGAGGTGCTCGAGTTAAAATACGAGGTGTTCGAGTTAAAATACGAGGTATTCGAGTTAAAATACGAGGTATTCTAGTTACAGTACGAGGTATTCGAGTTAAAATACGAGTTATTCTAGTTACAGTACGAGGTGTTCTTGTTACAGTACGATGTATTCGAGTTAACAATACGAGGTATTCTAGTTACAATACGAGGTATTATAGTTACAGTACGAGGTATTCGAGTTACAATACGAGGTATTCAAGTTACAATACGAGGTATTCGAGTTACAATACGAGGTGTTCAAGTTACAGTACGATCTATTAGAGTTACAGTACGAGGTATACGAGTTACAATACGAGGTATTCGAGTTACAATACGAGGTATTCTAGTTACAATACGAGGTATTCGAGTTACAATACGAGGTATTCTAATTACAATACGAGGTATTCTAGTTACATTACGAGGTATTCGAGTTACAATACGAGGTGTTCGAGTTAAAATACGAGGTATTCTAGTTACAGTACCATGTATTCGAGTTACAGTACGAGGTATTCTAGTTACAATACGAGATATACGAGTTACAATACGAGGTATTCGAGTTACAATACGAGGTATTCTAGTTACAGTACGAGGTATTCGAGTTACACTACGAGGTATTCGAGTTACAATACGAGGTGTTAGAGTTAAAATACGAGGTATTCAAGTTACAATACGAGGCGTTGGAGTTAAAATACGAGGTATTCTAGTTACAGTACGATGTATTCGAGTTACAGTACGAGGTATTCTAGTTACAATACGAGGTATTCGAGTTACAATACGAGGTATTCTAGTTACAATACGAGGTATTCTAGTTACGATACGAGGTATTCGCAAAAGATGTATGTGTCTTTCCTGCCCAGTTAATTATCAAGTATTAGCATCACGACTATTCGGTAAAACTCCTAGGTGTCTGTTTTGTGTAGACATATGGATTTGTTCGTATTCAAAGATTTGTCTTTCTAAACAACCAAGCACTTGCCAATTTGAACTGAACAAGACTACATTTTAGATACGGTAATGATTATATACATTCACTATGTGATTTTTATCAAGGCCATTGTAACACTCGAGGTTGCCACTAAACTCTAAAACAAAGTTTGACCAGCCAAATATAGGTAATGGTAGAATGCCAGACTAAGGTGAGAAAAAAAAAAAAAAAAAATGGATCAAGGCTCTTTTACGGTGAATCTTGCTTTCTTGATGCAAGACAAAAATGACACAGTAGGATTTTAAATGGGCACCTTTGAAAATCCATTGCATCATGTATTCCAGCATAATATAAATAATTGCATCTTGTACATTTAATAGCATACATATGTAGTTGAACTTTTATTTCAAATGAGCCTTTCATGGATAAATTTTTAAAAGATTTGGATAGAGACCCTCCTGACGGAAGAGGCTAGATTCCAAGCATCTCGAGTTGGTGTTTATTTATTCTAACCCTAAACCTAACCCTAACTCCGACTCGAGATGCTCGGGATCTAGCCTCTTCCCTGACTGATAGAATATGGTATTTGTGGAAACATTTCCGAGTGCACGCCTATGACAGAGTGCATTATTTCCGACCAACAACACAGATGGTCAAGTGCTTCCCTATTTAATCTAAATTTCAGACTGTTAGTAAATATTGTGGGTCTACGTTGTGCAGTATCTGTCGTGCTAGTCTTGATTGGCTTATAAGAATTTCTCAACAACAGGTGAGTATAATTAATAATAAAAAGATTAAAATAAAATTGTAATAACGGTATTGATACATGCCGCTTCTAGATTTCGGTAAATCTCACGGCCTCTGTTTTATACAGCGATACAGTTTTGTAAATGATAGCTATTATCATTCAAATTAAAATTGATAATTTGGACCTTAAAGATAGAGTATCATACTTCCATATGGCATATTCCAATATTTTAAATTTGTAAATTAATTAGTAGCTACTAAATATCAACATCATCAACAAACTCATGTAGTTAAAAAATACAATATTTTTCTATTCTGAAAAGTAATGGTGTGTTACCATTCTGTGCAGTCTTCCTTTAAAGACATACTAGTAAATTACTTTGTTTTAATATTAGGTCAAAACAAGGCACATCGTCTTTCTATTAGGTTCACTTTATACACTGATTAATATTCCACCAATAAATGACTTGTTAATTATAATTTTGTGTATCATGGGCGTACATAGGATATTGAAAAGGAGGGTTCGAGGTTTGCGTTAAGTCAAAAGTTGCTATGTTTACGAAACTCTTACAATAGGGGCTTATGTTTTATGTATTTTAGCTTGATTTCAAGTTCAGATATTGAGCATATATTTCTATGTTGAGTAAATATAATAATGTCAGATATCAATGCTAGATATATTAAATTATTAAAAAGCGATTTCGGGGAGGGGGGTTTCAGTCGAACCCATCGAACCCCCCTATGTACGCCCATGTGTACTCTTTACATTTCATTACAAATATGCAATAAGACGTAATTAATCATAAAATGATATACTTATTTCCATATTAAGATCTCTTAATATATCTTTAAATAAATAGCTTGTTTTTAAAAAAAAATATTATTTTAAAAATAATGATAACTAAACTAAAAAGTAAAACTCTCTATATCCAGTGATAATAAAAAGCGTTAAACCCCAGTTTATCTCCCAGCTAGCCACTGCCACTGTTTCGTCAAAGTATAATTCTCATTTTCATGAATCTGAATTTATGAAATTCTCATTTTCATGAACCTGAATTTTTAAAATTCTTATTTTCATAAATATGAATTTATAAAATTCTTATTTTCACGAACCTGAATTTATAAAATTATTATTTTCATAAACCTGTATTTATAAAATTCTCATTTTCATGAACCTGAATTTATAAAATTTTCATTTTCACGAACATGAATTTATAAAATTCTCATTTTCAAGAACATGAATTTATAAAATTCTCATTTTGATGAATCTGATCATGTTTATTATTTGCAGATTTCAATGGATTTTAAGCATCTGGGAATAGTCTTGATCCTTTTCCTGGGTAATTTTTATAACTATGCACCTTTTTGTTTTATTTATAATTTTAATTATTATAGCATTACTTTATGAAACAAATGATAATGAATAACAATCTCGTCTGTATAATTTTCTGAATATGAATAATTATTTATAAATAGGTTTCTAAACATAAAATAACTGTATTTTTATATACATGTTCATTGTTTTGAAACTAGTAATGGTATTCCTGAACATAAATAATTGTATTGTGTACAGTTTACTGAACACGAATAATGTTATTCCTAAACATAAATAATTGTATTGTGTATAGTTCACTGAACACGAATATAATGCTATTCTGTCTGAACATGAATAAAGCTGTTTTGTATACCGTTGTCTGAACACGAATAATGCTGTTTTGTACAATTTACTGAACATGTATAATGTAATTGTCTATATAGTTTTTCAGGAATCCTTGACATGTGGGAGACAAGGTAAATAAATTAATACTACTAATATAACTATTTAAATTTATATCAATATGTACAACATATGAAATTATTTATCGCAATACCACACTCTTTCAACATTTTGGATTACAGATCCATCGAGGTGAATGTTT